>JAODVP010009762.1:0-16926 GCA_025400035.1 Tetradonia laticeps
TAGGACTAAACAAGTAAACTACGAAACCAGGGGTATTTATCATAATAAAAAAAACGCGAAAAACTCGCAACCACAAATTCTTAAATGACTATACACACTGACCTATATACGCTAGAGACCTGGGAAAGGTGTCAATAACAATATAATTATAACCACAAAATTGATTAATTTAGAAATACTTTAAATCCAAAAGTTAAAAGCATATATATTAAATACACGACAAATGCTTGTAATTCTATGCATAATTCTGAGCAGAACTTTCTAAAGCTGTGGTATGTACTAAGTATTGTTTGACAACTACGTGTCTATAGTATAAGATTTCTTCACTGATTGTGAGTTGTAGAGCTTTATCAAATATTATAGCCAATAGCAGATGCCGACCTTCTCCGCATATTGTACATAAATAAAATTCTAACAGCAACAAAAAAGTACATACAACGAAGCAGTTTCTTATATCTACAAGGAATAAAATGTTTTCTTCAGGTTACCTAACATGCCAAGAGAATAAAGGGATTTTAAAAATCAAATTTAAGGTTTTAAAATCTTGCTGCCGCTCTGAATTGAACGCTCCCATTTTAAACAAAAAATCAACTCCACCCAAGCTCGCAAGAAATGTGACTATCTAAAATAAATATTGTATGCGTGCGTTATACTATATAAGTTTTCTTCTCTGAATTGCAGACCTTTCCAAATATGTACTTAAACCTATAGCAGACTTTTTCTACACATGTTGGGAGCACTAATAAATAAAAACAAACAAAGAACCAGTTCTTATATCTACAAGAAATAAAATGTTGTCTTCAGAGACCAAGAACTAGGAACAGAGGAAGCAATGCGAAGCCCCGTAGGTGACAACTATCTCGCGTTATCCAGTCGCGTACCAAACACCGAATTTCGTATTCTCCTTGTACATTTGGGATTGACGTGTTTAGTGCATCAGGGGCGCATAGCAGCAATTCCTCAGTGAATGATTCATGAAAGCAGTGCAGACGCAATTTATTTCCCTCTGCTATTTCGCGTTGTAAATCTACCAGCCCACGATCGTCGTCACTGTCACGTAAACACTTTTTACGCGGATTTATTAACAATTTAGCGTGTGCTCTAATGGTTTAGAATCCGGAACAAACAGACGTGGACTTTTTTCAATTGCTACAATCCGAGCTACAACTTCGAATTTCAATGGGACATACGAGTAGTTGTATTCATGCATTGGCATTGACGTCGCGAAGTTGCCTTTCGATTCTCATTCTGATTCGTGTTCTCGACTTTAATGCGGAGAGAATAAATACCCGTAACTCGAAGTAAAGATCGATTGGCCCATGTATGATTAATAACAGTCTATCAACATGATGTGTGCTAATGCATACAGTAGGATGGGTGCTAGCTCATCATTAAAACAGACACATTAACATATTTGAAAGCGCATTCACTTTATGTTTCAATATGATCATTTTACAAATTCAAATTTGAAGCGTCACCGCGTCCTTTGCTATCGTTTCGTCGGAATAAATGTGACTAATGCCCCACCGTATTCAATGATAAGGGCGACGTCAGGGTTTCGATCATTAATTTGTAATAAATTGATTTTGAATTTGTAAATGGGAGCGGCTGGAAAATTTCATCGAAGACATTCATTATATGAGGACTTTTATACTGCTACAAGATTTATGATAAATTTTCCGACTACTCTTGAGGGGGAGCCAAAAGTTGGAAAATAAAGGTGCAATTGTGAGGAAGTTGTCAAGAAATTTAGTTGAAAATGTGTGTTAATTCGTGAGTTTGTAAGAGATAAGGTAGCATGTAAATATAGTTGTTGTTTATTTGTACCTCACGTATACCCAACCGCAGGCAAAGAACACTTTGAAATTGCTGAAAATACAAGGGACACAGAGCTACATTAAGAGAGACGCCGTTGATGACTAATGAATCAAAATGATATTGCAGTACTTGTACAATGAACACAAATGCTACTATGTGTATACTAATGTGATAATGCTAATAATTGCGTATCATCCTCATTAGTGAATTGTCGTGTGACTTACGTGCTTTCCGATGGAACCGTCTGCTCGCCGACGAGACGCTCTGCATGAGCCGGAGCTGGCGGCGGGTACGGTTGGATTAGCGGCTGCGTATGGTATAATCCCGGAAGTAGTTCGTCGCTGTTCGAATGCTCTTCGATGAGGTGGAAAGGACATTGCATTCCAGTTGAGCAAGGCTTAGTATCTGTCGGTTTAAGACGCTCAGGACACAATCCGCTCGTCTTATCCATGTGATCCCGACACTCGACGACGCGCACTTGAACGCCCTCGCCGCAAGACACTGAGCACTGCAACATCGTTATCAGTTATTCGAAGTCCGGCCGATTAAAGCGCGGAGACTTACGCCGGACCATTGGGACGCATGCCACTTTGGACATTCCATCAGATTGCAGACCTCCTGGAAATGCGGCTTGCGCGGGGTGCACTTCGCTTCGTTTATCTGCACATTATCATTCGGAGCAGGATGGATTAGCGTAAATTAACAATTACCTCGGGGAAAGGGCAACAAATGAGCAAATCTGTCCGTTTCTTTCAATGCAAAAAAGCCAAGTATGCCTACTTTGTATAATGATGGAGTGAGCACGCTGCCTGTCTACTGCGGAAGTGAATAATTCAGAGTAGCAATCAAGTCGAACCGTGGAACTTTTCGCCGAGGTGAATTTTTCATTCGGAGCGAAACACGGCGAGTGCGCCAGCGCCACATCAACAATAAGTGAGGAGTTTGCAATGCAAACTCGCTTAAACGGCATTTCCGCAAGTTTACATTCTTCGCGTTTTCATACAAAGATTTAGAGATTTGCAAATTGAAAAGGCAAACGCAGCTACTTATTTTTCGTTTCAGCACGCTCTTCGACCGCGTTTTTAGTGCTTCGTATTTTTCGAGCGCCACGCGAAGAAATGGGGAGGAAGCACTCAGCGAAATTAATATTTGGCGAAAGTTTCATCGACAACTGGCAGGCAAATCGCGAGTATGCTCTGAATTGATGAGAGGCAAGACTTTCCAACTATACCTGAACGTTTAGTAGTTCAGATGTTGGAAATGAGACTTCCGGGAGTCAGCAATGCAGTCGAATTGTTTAAGCGAGTTCAAATTGGTAGTGTCCGTTTTTGCGCTTTAGGAAAACGATATCTAAGAACTGGAGCGCTGTTGGTACGGGAACGGAAGTATAACTGCTGGAGAACCTAGCATAAGCGCTGGAAAACCTAGTATAACCGCAAACGACAGTGTGTAATTCCTTTTTATGTGACCCAGCACAAAAAGGAAAGTATGAAAAAGTGCGAAAACATGCTGAGTAGTCCAAGCCCGAGACTGCCACTATATTCTACTTTTATACGCGCCACAGGCCCGCACATAGGTGCACATGGAAGGTAGAATAAACGACGCTTATGTCGTAAGTGCGCACGCTTTCCACCAGAAGCGTTTCAAACATCTCCTACATACCACCGCCAGGGTTTTATTACGAGAGCTTGCACGCGAGCAATGCTGCTACCAAATTGAAACAATCAACTGGGGAAGTGAAAGGGCCCATGTGGAATGAAATTCAGCGGCTACTAATTTTCGTATTTCATGTCTTGCGTATATTGCCGAGCGGGCAAGCGCCATTCCCTCGTTTTCCATTTTGGGGGACTCGATAGGGGAAAAGTCTTAAATAATGAAGAAGTTTCGTGTCGGATGCATTACGCGCGTGCGGACTGGCAGGAATATTTCCAGTGTCTGCACGTGTTAAGAAAGTGGAAATGTGTGATTGATTTCCTGGTGAACTCACTCGAATCTTGGTGTTGTTGGCCTCCTCCACACAGTGAACCTGTCGACTTCGCGATCCGACGCCGCAAGTGACAGAACAAGGTCCCCATTCCATCACGTGCCACCTGGAAACGAGACGAAAAAATGTTATTTGCATGCGGAATTCACGTCATACATAATTTCCAACGCCTTTTTCCCCGTCTCTGCCACGCGCGCAGGAATCTATCTAGTTCGACACCCCTGCCACACATGCCAATTGGAAATCTTCCGGAGCGTGTCTACTACGCCGTGCTACGTGCCAACGCAGTATCTTCCTTCTTTGACAAATCTTCGATCCGTGTTGGAAATATTGAGTTCTTAATATAATGATTGCAAGCAGTGTCTAGAAAGTTTTTCGCAAAGTTTGTCGACGCTAAGGAAAACAGTCGATAGACACTACGCCACTTCAACTTCCTCCACGAATGTTTTATTTACTAGTGGATATTAGAAAATTAAATTAATTAAAAATTTGTGTGTAAACATCTAGTGTCACATTCGACTTATTGTCATCGTCCTCGATCCATTAAAAATTTAAAATCCTGAAGATGACCCAATCTAATTAAGGATCGAAACCAGTCGTTTTTCCGAATAAAACAATAAAATTTGGAACTGGACATTTACTTCTAAACACATTCTATTCATTTCCAAAACTACATCGCTCTCATAACACATGATTAGAAATTACTTACTTAGGTGGACAACCATGGGTATTACAAGGAACCAGACTAGCATCCGGTTTCTGCATCAAGTTGCAAAGTCGTTCTTCTACTTCTTCCCCGGATACTCGATTGAGGCAGACGGATCTCGACATTTTATATCCTTAACATAAGAGGAAAACGTACAGATATAGATAGATTTGATTAAAGGGCATTTACCTCCTCCACAAGTAGCGGAACAAAACGAGAGTGTCGTTAATGACCAGTGATAAAGTGGCCGCTTACAAGAACTGCCATCACCTCCACAAATGCCACAAGCATCGATTTGTTTATTGGAGCCAATGTGAAGATCACAGCCAACTCTCTGAAAGTATTCAAGTATTCACACATCAAATCCTAGATGAAATCCCTGATGACTCATGAAAATATATAAAAACTTTTACTCCGAATAATATTGCGATTTGTAAATCATTGTCAATAAAAACCACTACTATTTTCACTCTGGAAGCCGTCTGCAGCCTATTAAATGAGTAAACAGTCGGAGGGAAACTCGTCCGAAAGAAACGGCGTCTATAGATTTATTGTCCGCACGAGAAGAACGTCACTGATAAAGAAACTCCGCGCGAAAAACGCTTGGCAACCAATGTGCGGTTGCCTGGAAACTTGGGATGACGAAGAAATTGTAGAATAAGCATCGCCAGAACTAAAGGACACTTACATTTATCCACACTAGTACTTCAGATGTCTCGAGTATCACTACAAGTACCAAAGCCATCACTTTGTAGTGTTCTATATCATCCCTCTTATTAGAGATTTAAAAAACAAAGAAAACGTAAATAAAAGAAGTTTTGACTGTTAGTCTTTGACTATAAAACTAGGCACAAAACATGCAGTTGCAGACAGTAATATGCAGTTTTAGATACTTCCGGCTTTGACATTATTTATATCCTATCGTCGTTATCGCAGCAATTTTATGGCAACTGAGAATGCCGCGCAGGGGAACTTTCTAGATGCCGGTGCCACGGCTCCTGCAAAATTATTAAAATATGTAAAGCTCGTTTCGTCCTGCCATAGAGCTGATGCTGGAGCATCGCCATCAGCACGAGCTCTGCAAAACGACTCGGGTACAACATTCTTAAGTGTTGTATATTTTCCTTACATCAAAAACCGAAATTGACTTTATGTTTGCTGAAAAATTCTTCTTCATTTTGCCGCTGCATTGCATTATAGCAGCGTGTACGTTTCATTTCTCTGCTTTCCTATTTTCCATCCACTTAACTCAACTGCGAGATTCTCATGCTCCCTCTACTTGTCATTGCCACTCCATTAGCGCGAAAACACTAGAGTGGCGCAAAACAACACGCTGCAGTGTCACAACAATAAATTGCGCGCTCCATAAACAGGAAATATGCGTATGCTATGTCCGTATGTGTGAGAGTTGGCAGAGTTGTTGATTGACTCACCTGACATTTGCCATTGATGCACATGTCTAAGCTGCCTGGGCGACACCTCGTTCCGTCGTGAACCTTGTCGGACAGCCGTGCCACGACCAGCATGGAGTTATCCTCGTTGGGATAATCCGCAGCGGCGACAGGCTTGCCGCGACATGTCAACGCACATGGCTCCACGTCGTCGTAGTGCGGAATCCAGTTGTAATGAATCCCTTCATACGGTTGGGAATTGAATCCGGCACATTGCACCTCGCGGAACTCGTGCGCTTCTGGACACGGCTGCAAGTGTACCATTAGTTGAAATTAATTATGCAAAGTATGATTGCTGTGTTAAGGTGTGTTTCTAGTGGAGGAGGAGGAGAAGTAAAAGATGGCGTACACAACAGTAAAAAGGTAGAGAAGGGGATGAAGACTAGTAGAAAGAGCAAGGGGAGGAGCAGATGGTAAAAGAAAGAGGAATAAGAGGAGCAGTAGGAGATGAAGAAGGAGTAATGGAAGGATGTGTATGATGGGTGGGAGATCTGGGTTTCACAAATTGGAATTGGGAAGAATTTAGAGGTGTAAGGGGTGGTGTAGTAGTAAGAGGAGGATTGTAGTAAATGGGTAAAAAAAAGAGAAGCTGGAAAATGGATGTAGGAGGAAGAGGAAAAGGACGAGCACAAGGAGAAGATGCATTAAGAGGAGCAGTGAGAGAAGTAGAAGAAGGAGTCCTAAGAGGGATAGGATGGGTACGTAATAGACAGTGGTCTTGATAAGAGAGGCACAGTGTTGTAGTAAGAAGAAGAGGAAGAGTAAACGAATGTGAAAAAAAAAAGTATGAGCAGGGTGAACAGTGTGTGATACTGTATAAGGAATACTACCGAGAAATAAAAGGGGTACTACAATGTAGTATGTAGTAAGAGGTAAAAGGCGCAGTCATAATAAGTGATGGAGGAAAAAGGACTTAAGAAAAATAGGTAAATGAAGAACAACAAAGGAAAGAGGAGGAAGAAGAGTAGTAGGCGGTGTGAGGGAAGGATTAGTAGCATAGATAGGTCTGGTGTGCTTCACAAATTGGAGCAGACAAAAGGTGGAGTAAGTAATTGCAGTAGTAATACTGGAGTAGGATGAGACCGCGTTGAGAAGAGAGGAGAAGGAGTTGTAGAAGGTGGCTTACAGAAATTAGAGCTGACAAAGAGTAAAAGGAGGAGCAAGAGTAGGAGGAATAGACGGTGTAGTAATATGAGGCTTAGTATTAGTAGGAGGAGGAGAGGGTGTCGTAGTATGTGGAGAAGGAAAAAGAGAGACAGTTGGGGACCTCATACAGAAGTTCAAAATAAGTGAGAGGGGGAGTAAGAGTAGTTATAAAAGGCGGTGCAATAGTAAGAGGAGTAAAGGTGGAATAATAGCAAGCTAAAGGAGTAAAAAGAGAAGAGTATGAGGAGGAGCAGTAAGAGAAAAATATGAGGAGGAGTGAATGAAGGAGGAATTTGAGAAGTTTGAAGAGGAGGAATATGGAGGAGAAGGAGGAGGCAGTAAAATGTGCAGTAAGAGTATCAAACAAAGTAGAAACAAGAAGGATAATTAAAAGGATGCGCAAACAGAAGTAGTTATAGCAGCAGCAATAAGAGAAGGAGGTCTAAGACGAACAGGAGAAGGAGGAACTATAAGAGGAGCAACGGGAGGAGTAAAAGGCGTAGTAATAGCAAGCGAAGGAAGAAAAAGGAGGAACAGTTAGAGGATACGCAGTAAGAGGAGAAGCAATAAAAGGAAGAGAAATAAGAGAGCAGGAAGGGTAAAGGCAGATTGATCCTAAGCGAAGGAGGAAAAGAGTTAAGAAGATTGTAAGAGAAGGAAGCAGTATGAGAAGATATATATAGAAGGAGTAGGAGGAGAAGAAGGGCGAAGAGGAATAGTAGAAGGGGAATGTGAAGTCGTAGGACAGAGTAGGAGTAGTATGGGGAGGAGGAGGAAGAGCGGGAGGAGAAAAATGTGGAGGAATAGTAAACAGAAAAAAGGAGGCGGAGTTGGAGAATGAGCAGCAAGGGAAAGATTAAGAAGTGAAGCAGTCAGGGATAGATGATTAAGAGGGATACTACGTCGAGTACGAGAGGTGAGTTACATAAATTATATTATTAATTAACGCACTGTTTGCACTAAATGAGCATGAACTATTAATTTATAAAAACCTACGTCACCTGCATATTACAGATTTTGTATCTAAGTCGGTCACCGCGGCACTTGGCGAGTTGGCACCTACGTAATTGATGTGAAACGCCACCATCGCAGGAACGGGAACATGGTGACCACTCTGACCATGCAGTCCATCCACTAGACCGTATATCAATATCCTGCAGCTGCGACGACAACTCCTGCAACAACATTTTCTCTTCTATTATCGTCGAAGTATCCTAACTGGAGTTCATGCAACGTTCGCCATTGTGCGACCAACAATGTATATAAATGGCAGCTGTCACTCCATTTTCCCAACTCTATTAATAGTCGCAAAATAAATTTTATAATTTTCCGTCGAATTCCTTTCTATCGCTCATCCAAAGGAAACCATTACCAACTATCACTATAGAAATTCAACAATGTGTCTCTATTTAAAGTTGTTCTTCGCAACTTTTAATCCGCTGTCTTTTTGTGGGGCCGTCTCATATAAAAGAACTATGTAATTCCGAAACTGTCATGCCTTCACTATTATTCTTCGGCAAGTTTCATTATTAATGAATTTTCAAACATGTGCGTGTCTTCAATCTCTCTCGATAGTGAGACGTGTTAGAAGTACAAAGTTATATTCTTCAGGTCTGTATTAAAAATATGAGGTTGGAAATCATAAGCGCAAAATCAAATTTCGCCAAACCAAAGAAAAAACTAAACGAGAAACGATTTGTTACCCCAGCATCACGTTTGGTACAGGCGTTAACAATATGTGCGCCATCTTATCTGCCACCCACAGCCTGAAACCTTCACATTGAAGTCATTAATCAAACAATTCGTAGAAACTTACACGGTTGTAATTGTTGTGTTTGACAGACTATATTACAAGCATTAATTATATTATCATATAGTAAATCATATATTTCTGATTAAAATATTTGCAACAGTCAAGCATAGTTTCAACTAAGAGTCTAAAAAAAGTTTAAGTAACAATTTTTTTTTCCTTTTTCAATGTCGAGTCCGAATCAACAAATGCATTATTCATGTATAAAGTACGCGCAGAACGAGCGACGAAGGAAGAATGTTAAACAAGTCGAAAATGAAAATGGTTGGAAGAGGAAGCTCGGCCGACTCTGAGTGCGGCTCGTCGCAGGATTTTCCCGGCCAGTCCGCCTCGGAGCGTAGCGGCGTATTGTCGACCATCGCCCGCTTTGCAGGACTCTCTACTCCGCACGAAAACTCGAAAGGCGCCGGTGCAGGATGCTGTGGCATGACGTTGGTAGCGGATCGCTGCTGATTTTGTTATTTCAGCTTTCCGGCTTTGCTCCCGTTTACATTCAAATCTCTGGAATTACACCACAATTGCGCACAAAGTCGCTCGTTATACCTTGCGCTGTGCTTCTAAGTAGGCATACGTATTAGGGCTGAGTAAAAATAATCCCGGTCTTCTCTATTGCACCGCACGCTGGAGCGTGCGTAATATATATGTACCTAATAAATTTCTTTGAAAACACTGCACTTGCTAGATAACATTTATTCTTGCTCTATTGTTATTCAAATAGAAATTTGTACTGTTTCTCTAACTTTGAACTTTAACTCGTAAATATGCTCTCATTATAGAATATTTTCCTGCACAGTCTCTTACCAAGTCTCTTTGTGTTGAAACAAAGTTTTTGTATAGAGTGGAATGACGCTTTAATTCCAACACATTAGTTATTTATACTGTCCTCACTCAACCGACACGCAGGTCCGTCCCTTTCGATTTTCATTTCCAACCCCATCCCGAAAATAACTAGCAGGGAATACCACTTACCGACCGGAAGCCAAATATAGCAAGTGATTACTAATTCATAATGCAGCGAATCTGTTTGAATCGATTTTCTGCCCAGTGCTGCTCAGAGCTAACATATTGAGTGACGCCCTCTGCCCTTTATTTATGAATAACACATTTATTTGTGGCGGAGGGAGTCGGCATAATAACCCATCATTAAAATTAATTAAAGCATCAACGATCACGATTCGCCATTGGAGTGGAATGAAATTGTTTATAAGCCACATTGTTGGAACTGCGGTGTTATTAATTAATTACATCGTTAATTAATTTCGGAATTGTGGAATTTCATGAAATAGAACAGTGTACTCAACTTTGCTTGTTTTTAGTTTGTACCACGAGTATAATTTTTCATTTATTACCATCAACATTCTCGGAATTTCTACGAAGCAAGCGCAGTGTAACATTAATATTTCATGCATTTTAGTGAGCATGTGTAATATATCTGTTGGCAATCTATAGATGCGCGCACGCGAATCGGGCAATCTGAACCCAAAAACAATGCAAATTGAAGTTTCATGCAAATGAACCCCAATGACAATCCATCCAGTAGTGAGTCGACGGCACAACCGCGGAATATCTGAATCGACGGAGATTATTTGCTTCCACACGATGGCAATGGATCGATGTTTGCGTGAGATTTATAAGAGTCACAAGGCTGAATGGATGGTATAAGATCATCATGCGGATATATTACAGACTTGGATTACATTTATCAAAATCTTTATCGTTCCATCACAAGCGCATCGGATCTATTTTCTTCCATTCCTTAAAGATATGCTTATGTATTCATGCGCAATAATAATCATCAAGTCTCAAATGATTATCTCCTAGACTCTCGAGTCTACTCACTTCAATACTTGGCACGTCTCCAAGCCTAGAAAAAATTCATACGCCTTGTCATTCGTGTAAGACAGGATAACTTTACGCATTTTGTATACAATGATGAAAATTAAAAGTAATTTACCTTTGGTGAAAAATGCGCCCGTTCTACGAGGACGAATTTATTAGAAATAATAAAAAGTTGTGCAGCGTGGATGTGGAAAATTTTTATAATCTAATAAAACTCGAGTCGAAATTTTCCCAGCGGCATTTCGCTGCGAACTTGTGGAACATAACGAATTTCACTCCCGCTTTGAATTTTTAATCCGCCCACGCTCGCTCCATCTGTCACGAGCAATAGTGGTGGCAACTTTAAAGCAAAGTAATTCATTATTCCACTAAAAGTATATTGGATAACGAGGAGGTAGGTACGTTCGCAGATCATTACATTTGCTCACTAAGGCAAATCCTAACATGGTGCAGCAAGAAATCAACAGAATTGGGAAATATCTCTGTCTATAGCCTCCAATTCATATCATTTGCAGTCTCTGCCAACTTCGGCCATACTTTAGCCTAGATAGGTGTTTGTTAAGGGTAGACTTTCGAATGCACGGTGCGATTGAAAAGTTAAGAACAATAGAACAATATAGGAAGTTTATTATAAACTCACTTGGTCTGCATCGTCTTCGCCAGTGATGACGTTTGCCTCCAACGAAGTCGAGTTATCCTCGTCCTGCGCGCCAACTCGTTCAAACACCTGAAACAAAAAGGAAGAAGGCGTTCAGTTCGTCGTCGCTGCTGTTCGTTGTGTGTGGTGATGTTGTTATGCCAGGAAACGAATGGGTTGCAGACTTGCAGCGTTCGCCAGCGGAGAACGCAGGGTCCCTTTATACACGGATCCGGATAAATAAAAACCCCTTGGAGTAATAAAAATGTTCGAGTGCTAAATCTTATTTTCCCGCCCTTCGAGTTCTCATTGTTGTTTATTGAATTGCGCGCTGCGTGTGAGAATGAACAGGTTTACTTGTAGGTAGATATATACGTCTAACTTCGATCTGGCACCAACTATTGATGGTGATAGCGGAAAATTGCTAACAGACATTAATTTTTAACATCTTTCCATATTTCATTTTATACCTATTAATATATGGTTTGGTGTCTTCCAGAAGGAGGATGCACTTAGGTCAGATTAAGAATTTTCAGAATATGCTTTAATATATTTTTGATACATTCGTATTTTATCTTAATCGAATATTGAAGTCCGTTAAAAAATCTCTTATAGTTTTAATGATGGTGCACTAAATTTCTATGCGTCGCAGTGACAGCCTTTTTTCTTAAGCTATAAGACTGGAAGATTGGAATATACTAGAAGCCAGTTTTGAACGTCCGATTCGGCAAGGTCTGGTGTGGTTTTATAAAGCGTTTCAACTTCCTGTTCTAATCAGAATTCGGTAATTTCGGAATATGGAGTTGAAAACTGCTGTTGAAAATCGTTTTCCGATTTTCCCGTGTTGAATGAAAAGCATATATGGACAGATAGATGGAGATGTCCCAAAGCAAAGAAAGTTGCAATCAATAAACATTAAGATATCAAGGAGAAATAGACTTCCAAGGACAAGATTGTAATAGATAGAAATGACATATTTATTGTGTCCTGATTGAATTTACCCTTTTCTTCAGAGACAATCCAACGACGAAGATAATTTTGCGGCCCTTGTCGACCCCAATACGGGAGTCGCCTGTTATAAATGGTGAGAATTGTTGACTTATCGGGAAGTGCTCAGAAAATGTTTTACTATCTATATTTTCCTCGAATTCCCACAAATTCCTAAATGTTAATAAATTCGTATTCAGTGTCACTTCGGATCGGTACCGGAGGTACCGGAAATTGAAAACTTTGCTCACGCTAGACTACAACCATCTTAACTCAAGGTTGAAGTGCATTTTCAAAATCTCTTATAGTTTTAGTGATGACATCATAAAATTCTATCCCTTGCAATGATAATGCTTTCCCTCAAACTCTAAGAAATATTGGAAAACAGGTTTGGGCGTCCGATTCGGTGAGGTCTGGTGTTGTTTGAGAAAACGTTTCAACTTCCAGTTTTTTAACAAGTCATCAATGTTGCAAATGGGAACCTTGTGGAAAATATACCAGATCCTTCTAAAGACTTTTGAACGGTTTTCTGATATCTCAGAGTTTTACATAAAGAGCATGTATGAGAAATAGATGGAGGCGGGAAAACGTTTGTTATCTATAGACATAAAGAAAGAAAGAAGAAATAGACATAATCATTAGATTCTGACACGTTTATTGTGTCCTGATTGAATTGACCTTTTCCTTCATATTAGGTCTAACCACAGAGGTAATTTTAGGGTCCTTGTCAAAACCCAATATGGCCTTTTATCAAAATCGCATCCGGGATGTCCGGAAATTACAAATACTATTACTAATAACGAAATTATAGTAAAAGCGTTCGAATCAGGTTATTCGAGCACTTCACCCTCTTCACCCTCGTTAGGCTATGTGTTTGACACGTGGCGCATCTACTGATAAGCAACATGTATGTCTACATGTCAAGTCTTCAACTTCCCAATCCCTTCAGTTCCTCGTTCACCTGCATATGACACAACAAGAAAATATTATGTTGAGGTAAATTTCTAGACGCATTTGAGCAATTTGGAGTCGAATGAATTTAACGGAATTTAACCTTCTTCAGATGCGCGACGTCATAAATTACGCGGCGCTTGTACAATTCCCCAGATAGCTGAAGACGCATCGTTCCGGTGTGGAAAAGCCGCCAAGCCAATGTACTAAACCGCGTGTGCCGCCTGCACGAAATACCTGCAGTCCTATAGTAATGGCAACGATTGAAGCCACTGGAGCAATCGAAGCCGAGTCCCAGCTTACGGACCAGCCGATTCGAGCAATTAACTTTAACCGCGCGGTCCTTCAAGCGCAGAATGAATGCTTTTATAAATGTTGCGCTCGTTCTTCCGCGCAGGAGGAAACACCTTCCTCTTCATGTCTTTAGCCTCCCGTATTCACGTGTAGATACGTTGTATAGTGTCGTATATATAAATCCCTAAAGTCTTATTTGTAGGCTAAGAAAAAATATTTATTTATCAAGCTGATTGTAAGATTTGCTTGAAAAAATGTGTATAATAAACACAAGGGTGATTAAGGTTTCCGGGTTGAGTTCGAGGGTTACAGATCGATTTAATGACTCGCCTCAGCCTCATCGATATCATATTTCGTAACCTTAATTAATACAGTTCCCTGAACGCTTTTTATCGGAGATAAAAAATTCCCAAGGACAAAGAAGCATAAGCACATAGTTACCAGCAGCATGTGATAGTTGATAGAAGGCTCGGATGGTTATTGAGTTAGTTAAACAAAAAGTCATCAATCACAATTTTCACTGGGAAACTTCCAATGCAGACAGCTTGGTTTGAGAATATATCCCACGATGAAAATACAACAAATGCAGAGAGCGCATTCTTTCAGCGCATGCCATGTCGGAAATTTGTTTAACTTTATATAATTCATTCCGTAACTCTCGTCTGCGTCTTCAAATAAGACCCGACGTTCCGTAATTCAGTGGGGAAATCATCGGGAAATGAAATTATAAGCCAGGTCCCGCGGAAATAAGAATGCGCGCTCAGGAGACGCAATAGCGCAATAATCATTCGGCGCACGTTTGTATCATACGCATATTTCGGCAGATTACATGCGTGGTTGTAATTTGCGGATGTGCGCTCCGCGATTCGCTGCAAGATTCTTTCCGGCGAAAAACGCTCAACCGGAATATTCCCACGCGCCTGAGAAAAATCTCAGCGTCCTCTCGACTGTGGTCCGCTTTGACTCTCGAATATGCGGAATTTCCGCTTCCTTTATACGCGGCCGCCGCTTACAACAAGCCTGAGGGAGGCATGCACTCACATGTCGCATGTTTTCCTCGCATTATGTGCTTTATTCCTTCTGCGTTTCCACGGGAATGTGTGTGCTGTCGATGGAATGTAGAGCGCAAGCTTGTGTGCGGCGGTAAGTGGAAGTGTGTCGATACATAAATCCGGCGGCGCGTGATTTATCTGATCATTTCTGCAGCCCTCGCCCGACGGTTTTGTATGTAAAAATCGGTGAAGAATGGGTGGACGCTTTTCGGGGTGATTTAAACACCGTAAATCCGATACACGATTTATCACCACGACGATGTTGGGTCGAGATGCGCGTAAATAATTCGCGATCGACGACGATTCATTTATGACAGACCTACTAGATATTTTAAATGTTCGGAGATTTATAGCTGAGCCTTGAATAGATGGCACTGTTTGAATTAGTGCACAGTAAAATCATTTTTTGTGTAATAGTTTGTGAAATGTGTTATTTCTTTTCATTATTCTCTGAAGCACTGGATAGCAATCACTAAATACAAAATTCGAGTAACTATTTGGACTTGGGCAGTTTCTCATGGAAACTCACAACAAACATTCGTTTGTCATTCGTGACTACTTGTCATGAAAATTACAAGTTAGTGTCATCAACTTCCTGCACTGTGCTTCACATTCTAAAACCAAACTTGTGTTTAAACATATTAAAACCATTCTGATATCTTTACTATAGTTTAGTTGGTGTTTAGTGTGTTTAGTTGGTGTTCAGAATTTTGTCCAATTAAACCTGGAATGCATGTGGTCAATTTGGTTAATTTTTAAATAAACTGTTTATTAAAAAATTATGCGCAGCATTTTACACATATTTTCATTGTCTCTCAGGCCCCATTAAGTTCCCAATGAAGCGAGTGGTTTGAATTGTGGATAAGTGAAGTCTTTGTACCCTAAACTGCTGTAAGAAAGTCCATATGACTATCGGCCTTCTTTTAAAATGCTAGATTTTCGAAATTTTATGATTAACTCACTCATATATGACAATGCCAACAGCTTCTTCTGGTAACTTAAAATTTAGTGAAACGATGGAGCTTCGTAACTAACAGGAAGAAAAATATTAAAATGTATTAATATTTTTAATGATCAACTCCAAAGTAGTGTTCCTCATATTGCAAAACCAAACATAGGTAATAAAATTATTCACAGAATCATCATTATAGTTTAGTTTACTTGGTTTATAATGTGTTTAATTGGTGTCCTGAATTTCGTCCACCAAGAACTAGAATGAATGTGGAACTTGGTCAATTTTCAGATAAACTGTTATTATGCGCGACAGCAAGACATCAAGTTCATGGGCATCAGTGAAATTTGGCAAAAATTTTCATAATTTCTTACACTATTTGAAAATTTGACGATAATTGAAGATTTTATACCCTGAAATCCTGCAAGAATTGCAATTAATTGTGAAATTTCCAAATTTTGGGATTAACTCACTCATCTACAGATGAGAGATTTTATGGAATGATAGACATGGCAAGAAAATTTTTTTCATTGATTAACTCTCTATTTTGGGAAAGAAGATGCTCGCTTCTAGAGGGGTAAGTGAACTAAAATATTCATCTTTTTCGGTGCACTATTTGTGTTTGTTGTAAATTTCCTGTGAATCAAATTTTTCTTTTTAAATTTCAATAACATCTCAACTATATATTTATATTGTCATCCAATCAAACATAGAGTAATATGGGGGAACGCGGATATAGGGGGAACGTGGGACGGTCGCTATATCTTTCGTTTCCTTCACCTGGATGATTTCAATAGACGTGCAGAACGGCCTTTTATGTCGGCATACGAAATTTGAGCGAACTTGAATAATTATTGCAATAACTAGACAATAAACACAAGTGGCACGTGCATTCCGAAGCCTCAATAAATTCTTTTGCGCAACGTCGAATTCTGCTACATGTTGTTCCAAGACATTTTAATCATGTTATCGCATCCCTTCATGAGATCTAGTTATAAAAATCTGCATCTCTCATTCCGGCCGAAAGAGGACCACTGCATTGCAGTCGCTGCGAACACATGTCTTTAGGTGCGCGGCGACTTTCAAGGTTGTCTGGTGCCGGTGAGTGCAAGTCTATTATTCAAGTTTTTAATATTATATTTTTTTAATGCTTTGCTATAATAAAAATAGCAATATTGCAGTTCCTCAGTATTCAACAATGCTTATTTTATCATTAAATTAATTAATTTCATTCATTTCCTTGAAATTATACTGATTTAGTTGGGCGGTCCAGTAACCCCGCTACCGCTACCGTTCCCC
>JAODVP010009873.1:0-16925 GCA_025400035.1 Tetradonia laticeps
CTAGCTATCACAATACTTATCCAAATTCGCTCAAATTTCGTGTGCCGGCGTAAAACACAGTTCTGCACGCTTATGAATTTTTTGAAATCAACCAGGTGCAAGGAACGAAAGATATAGCCACCGTCCCACGTTCCCCCTATGTGCGCATTCCCCCATATTATTTATATGCGCCCCGCACAGTCACCATGAACTTTTCTTTGTATTTGGGAAATGTTGTAATGCAGCGAAAAGAAACTTAGGTCTACACGCACCATAGGCTTTAGTAGCTTAAAATTAAGTTTTATTGTACAACGGCGCGTATAAGATGAAGACTATTAAAATTTCAATGTTATCGCAAGTTTGGCGTATTCTACGAACCTGAAGATTCGGTTTGATTTCGGAAATTAAGTGGTTTATTGAATTACATGGTTGATATGTTATTCATCTGCGCATAAGTTGCGTCAAGGTAGCTTAAGTTTGAATTTTAAGATTGAAATTTCCATGTGCGTTTTGCCTCCTGGCGTATTGAACAAACCCCAAAATTTGTGGTGCCTTTGGTGTTCAATGTGCATTCTATATACGATATAAAGAAAAGAGTTATCGTTGACCCGATTTATGACTGCAAAATATTGTATATAACTTGCACCAAACAAAAATTTGCTTGTTGTTGGCTTGTGTATAATAGAACAGAAGTTAATACACATCTAACGTAGCCAAAACAACATAGTAGGTATGACAGAAACACCTCCAAACTAAGAACAATATACATCAAGACCATTTATCACTTTGTGCACTTGGCACGAGCAGCGTAAACCGCTTTAAACTATTATATTTACTTAACACTACAAACATTGCACCACGGAGGAGTTTAATTTCGTAAAACGTTTTGGGGGTGCCAAGACAAAGAACGCTTTCTTCGCCTCGTTCGCTGCGCTAATATTTACGGTCTAACACTTGAATTTCAATCAGTTTTCAGCCGCGCGTCTCGCGTGTTTGTTCGCTTCGCTAGTGCCAATATGCAGGCGCTAGTAGGCAGTAAAACCATTGTTAATTTAACTATTATATGCATAAGACGATTACGATTTCATTTGTCTAGCGCCTCGCATGCTGTTCCCAAACATGTAAACGCTATCGTCGCAATTCGCGTTTGCTTGCTTGTAACAAGTATATCTATGTTAATGCTTGCATGACACACGAGCCTCTGAATGTGCTGTTTTAACAGGAACATGGCAGAAAATATGGGTGCGGTTCTTCTATATCTCCTCTTAACAATCCGCATCTTAACTGTCCTTACGAACGCTAAAATTCAAGTAAGTTTCTTTCAACCTCTGAAGTTCTTAAAAATCAGTTCAGTTTTCAACTGCACAGTATGATGTAATCTATTTCTCCGAGTGGATTTGTTGCCAGAGAACAGGCGCTCAGCTCCTCTTTACGCTTAATTTAAGATCAAAGAAACTTTGACTTCTTATTGCCGCGCGTTGCATTATTCTTCTACCTATCTATTTGGAAATTGAATCAAAACTTGCAACTCTCGACTTGAGACTGCAGGCTGGCAAAAAAGTTTGCAACTAAAAATGCGTTCATTGTAAGCACCTTTTTCTAATTGGATCACTTGCAATGTTTAATTAGACTCTTTGTTGTACAAATTCACCACAACAATGAATTTAATTGGAATATTTTATTGTATTTCCATTCAAATTCCATTTAATACATCGTAAATTGAATTGGTTGTTTGGGGGAATTTATTCGGGTGTATGTAGTGTAATCTACTGGTTATTGATATTTGTGTTTCCAGTGTCGAAAATTGATTCTTAATTAATCATTTTTATGCATCCATCATTTTCCAGCGAGGCTTGAAATAACGCAACAAGCAAAACCTGATTAAACGTTGCTCTACTGCAACTACATGAAAATTTGTGGATAACTGCGTTAATATTTTAATTAGTTTTGGTTGAATTCTTGTATGATTAATGTGTTTAATGACCTTGAATTAATTTAATTAAAACTCTGATTGGTGCAAGTAAATATACATTTTTGTAATATTTTTTAATAATTTGTTAGTTGATTTCAATTGAATAAAATCAGAAATATTTTTCGCAATTTGTGAAATTAGGCACTGCTCATTTTTCCGATAAAAATTGTTGAAATTTTCAAAATATCCCGCTTAAAAGGAGTAGTCTAGCTGAAAGTCCACATCAGTGATTTGTGTACGGCCTACTCACTCAGTTATTAACGATTGGCTAATTGTAAAATTGCAGCATCAGTAACGCTGACCTTCGAAGGATCCCCTTTATCTATTTTTAGATATATCTTTATATATACAACATAATGCGCTTAACCTCAACAAGTTTTTAAAAAAATTTACTAACGTAAATAGCAGCCATGCAAAATTGCAAGGCTTCCAAAAATAAATAAAAATCTTCCAGACTTTTCTTAAATTTAAATTAAAATTAAGGAACATTATCCACTGTGTAATTATCAAACTGTATATTTCGAAAAGTTTAAGTTTTTCAGACATACTTTCGATATTAACGTGGTATAAAATGCTTCCAATAAATATACAGAAACGTTTATGATTAAACTCAATTAAAATTAATCCAACAAACGTTTTGTTTTGTGAAATCGACTAGAAGGCGATTTATTACAGAAGTATATAAATATGATTCAAAGTGAGAAATATAAACTCTTGTTCTCAATACTCTCGCTACTTATCTTCAACATTTAAAACATATTAATAAATCAGTAATAATGAATTTTACGCTTTTTGTTATAATATAACTTATATTATCGACAGTGCATGTATAATCTTGAGATAATTCGATGTAAGTATAAATATATTAATTGCTGTGTGTATGTTGATTCTCTCGTAAATAAAGTTTTAGTTAGAAAAAAACCTACAAGCATAGTATAACGTCTCCATATATAGTAACAGAGTTGACCGATAGAAGACACTACGTATTCAGAACGCACTCCATCAACGCCGGAACCTCTCATCCCTACCACTTGACACACTATATATAGGCCACGTTCTGTGCTGACTCCACTCAGTCTTTATTACGCTCTTGACAGTTCAACATCTGCACTTTTGAATATTACATATTTTTAACGAAGTTTTGAGTTATGTACTCCACCTTATTTTTATTTATTTTATCCAACTAGTTTCGATCTTTATGATCTTCGACATATTATTAAAAATTTGCAAGTGTTGAGATTTGTTTTATGTGCTTTATTATAAAGAAGGTAATATATTTAATAAAAATGGCTTATTGATTATTCATTAAAGGAATCTTATTATTTTGCCTAAAGGAATTTGCATCCTTTCTAAGTGTATAACATTTCAATTTTCAACATTTTTATGAATAGTTTTGTAAGAATTTCTGCTATATTTATAATCAATCCTGAAAATATGAAGAACAAAAATAGAATCATTTCTATTTAAATATAAAATAGATCGAATATGTACATGTAGCCTTAATTTTATTGTTCTTATTTGTCCTATATAAATATGGTCACATGATTGTTTATCATGTAAATAAATTTATAAGTCAACTTGTTTCGAAATGAAATTCATTTCTATGTAAGAAGTAATTTTGGAACGAGTAATGAAATAACGATTAAAGTAAATTTCGCCATCTGAATTTAATTTAGTGTTAATCACACTATAAAGAAAAATTGGCGATGATCCGGACTTGAACCGAAACTTAGCAATTGCCGATCGATTGCGCTACCAATTACACCATCAACGCCTCTTTACAGTCTGAATAACATCACCAAAGGTGTCTATTATATATTTACTTCATCTTTGGAAAAATAGAATCAACAATCTGAAGCAAACTAGCTATATTTCGTTAGTTTAACAATGTCGATGTTATATCTAACCACCCGAGAACAAACAATTATTTTTAATTAAATGCAGCACGTCGGTTGATGGCAGTGGAGTGAATCAGATGATGTGTTAGGCTTTGAGGCACTTACGAGTGATTGCAGAAGGAGTTCGTAACATACGGTGACAAAATATAGAAACGTTCGTTTTGCCCCGTTCTCCCCTATTCCGTTGTATTTCTTATTTCTTTTATTTATTGCAATTATAGTAAAGTGAAAAATGTACTCCAACGCAGAATATTGTCACTGCTCAAACAGAAACTTTAAAACATATCAATAAACCAGTAACAGTTAGTTTTCTTCATTTTGTTATAATATATATTATCGACTGTGCACGCAGCCAAGTATGCAGCAAGTTTTTCAATTTACTGCGCCTGTGAGTAGCGCGAAAACAGATAAAACGGAAAGTTCGCGTTCTTGTTCTTCATCTGAAAGCCCTTCCTAAGATTGGAAACTTTTCAAATTGCCTGGATTTGTTCACTTGCTCCACTGTGTAGAAAAGAAACTAAAACACTTTTGCTTTCCGCGACTCGCGATTGCGCTACATCGCTGTTTATTTTCACCACTCAACATAAATGTCATCATCATCACTATGAAACACAAATCATGAGTTTATATTTAAAATATACATCAATTAATTAATTATGATAATACTCATAAACATACAATGGGAATAATTTCAAATGTACTTAACTGTTTGTAGGTATGCAATCGATATTATCACGCTAAATATCATGTAGTGGGAATAGCATACAAGGTGTTTTGCATGCTGTCATATCACTAAAGTATCCATTAAAAAGATAAAGTCCGATCAATTTCCCTTGTGTTAAATCAGCGAAAATTGAATTCCGCCGCTATAAAATCATAACCAGCATCAATTTATGCATCGCTCACATGGCCTTCGATTTGGGCCACACTCAGTGGGGGCAGCAATGTTTATGCTGGTTACACATCGCGGCGGCGGCGCCGTTTACATGCATCATACTAGCCATCAAGCGCGCGGGTGTAGGTTTTTGAGTTATTGCAGGTTAAACTCGTGCGAGTTATCCCTAGCTGCACATGATGCCGCAGTTATCATAAATCTCGCATCCGCGCTGAACGCTGCCCGCCCCCGGACTGCAGCGCAACAAAAACAAATTGTTATAACAGTCATGGTTCATGGTTAAACAGGACGTGCGCGCAAACAGCCGATTTATAAACATGCAGTGCAGGATTTGCATGTGGAATAATTCAATTTTGTATCCTGCGAACACGAATTTCCGACATGTTCATTTAGCAGTGTCTTGAGCATGAATAGCTTGTACAAAGATCGAACTCCTACAGGTTTAATTAAAGGGTTTTATTCCTACACACACAAAGAAAATAAAATTTTCGAGATAAAACGTTTTTGCTAAAATGCTCAGATACTTACAATTAGTGCGTAAATTACTTCCGCTCTGGAATTTGTTTGCAATTGTGTCCATTACATTACGCGCTCGTTTTTTGGCGTAATCGCTTCAGCAGTAAAAAATAAATTAAAAGGAACAAGTCATGCGTAATTTCCGCACGTCCAGAGCATAATTTTAAATAAATTACATGTTGAATGACAAATGAAATCTTTTTTCGCACAATTTGACAATAGCACCATCACAAATAATGACTTCATTTATCACGTAGGTATAAAACGTGTGGATAAATATACCTCTTGTTATTTTTAGCCATAATTATATTAACTATTTGAAAATACTGGCGATATTAGCTCTACTTCACGAGAGGTGTACCCGTTCTCGTTTATCTTAATGAATATTTGACGTGAACATGTCTATATTTTTGGATTTACAGCAAAAACAAATTGTTATAACAGTCAGGGTATTGTAGCTTAGAAAGTATCCTTGAGATCCATAGGGAAATTGTAACGTTGCATCGAATGCTAACTAATGCTTGTAGTGGAAGAGGAAGCGCTGTCATTTTGATGATATTTCGAGATATTTTAGTATTTGTAAATGCTATAACTTTTGATCAGACCATGGAACATTACTTCAAAAAAGTAGTGGTGCTACTCTACTCGCTACTTTGCTAAAATTGTAGCGAACTAGTGAGATTTTCGTTTGTGAACGATGCGACATATTTCGAAGTAATGTGCACGTTTATGTTTCACCAAACCAAGTTATTTCTAAATTATAATAACGTTTTGTACCTAGTTAGTATGAATATACAGTAGATTTATTCATACATACTCGGGTTGAGGATTAGTAGCGTTAGAAGCAGCGAGAGTAGCGAGCTACTGAAAAACTAGCGAACTACTAGCCAACGCTAATTCCTTCAGAAAGTAATGCGCTACCTACTGTGCTACTAAAAAAGTAGCGCGCTACCTTCCAAGCCTTGCCTGAGACACAGGTACTGCTGTCTTCTAAGCATAAAAGTTATTAACATAGAACAGTGGTTCCCAATCTTGTGTGTCTGGCGACCTTCTAATGTTTTTTCATACTCGCGACTCATCCCACACTTCATATCAAAAGCAAATTGCATTTTTTGATCGAAAAACTTATTTTCTAATGTGAAAATAATATAGGTTTTGAAGGTTAGGTTAAGATACATTATTATTTAAATGTTTTTGTTTAATATGTTGTTGGAGAATGAGTTCACAATGAGGTTTTAGTTGTAAAAGGGAGTTTTAACTTGGTACTAACAGAAATTGAAGGATAGAATATCGCTTCGTAGGTTATGTCCTTATAGTCAGGCAGGACCGTAGTCAGGGGAGAGCAAAGTTGCGCTGAGCCCTACCTTGAATCATTTAGGCTTCCTTCCAAAATTATTATCCCAACTTCAGAATTTCTAAACCCTACTTACAGGTCAGCTCTGGCTTCGAATTGTAGTCAGGTCCTTTAGATTTTTGACAGGAAAATCCACCTAACCTAGTAATGATGGTATTTGAAGATTGGTAAGCTAAATTAAGAGAGGTTACGTCTCGTTAGTTTGATTGGAAATTACATTTAGATATTGAAAAATGATAATATTTGTAAGTTAAAATCATGAATGGAAATTTTTCTACATTATCTCTTTGACAGCTAACTGGTGCCAATAAATGTATTAGAAGGATAAGTTAAATTAATTAATCTAGCTTAGCAATGGATTCGGAATAGATTTTTATGTAAAAAATGCATTTTCGGACCTGACATAAGCTAAAATTCCTATTTTAATCTTTAAATCTTATAAGTGCGAACTAAAAATCCATTTAAAATAATTTTATAAGAACCATCGTAACCTAGTCTTCCTATACGGCTTATCTTTTCGGGACATCCTGTATAGACGTATTCACGTACAATTCATACCTGTGTCTATTATTACATTATATCCCAATTTAATAGACCTATTCACGGCAATATACTGTAATTGTGTATGTTCAAAAAAACTATTTGCATTCGGGAAGGGTTTAAGCCACGTGAAGAAGTCGGTAGAAGTCAGAAGGTCGGAACGGAATAGAAAAAGTTTAGATGAAAAGTTTATTATCAGCTTGTTCGATTTGATTATCGCCATTCAGCTTATCGGAAGTTTCGGGAGAGGAAGACGTGACTTTGACTCGACTCCAAGTAGGACTTTTACTATTTTTACCTTTTCGGCTGCTCTGTAATTCGAAAAAAACACAAAAGGAAGCACGGATTGAGTATCAACTGCAGAGGCTGCTTCGCTTTTGCTTGTGATTGGGACGTTCGATCTTGGTTTGTTGGATGGATGTCCGTGGAAGGTGTTGATTGGATCAGCTGACCATGCCGGATGAGTGCAGAAATGCGCTTTACTCAGTCATTGGGTGCAACCAGCGCGTTGTGCTTTCCATTGCACCCTATGTTCATGGACATGTTTGCATAAAATACGATTTTGATGAAGATGGATTGCTTGCGTTGGTGCCGGCGCTGGGAGGCTGTTGTGTTCTGCTGTTGGTTGTTGCTTGTTATATATACTCTTTTTGCATGTATGTAAATGAAAACGAACAACGAACTGTATGTGCAGCGATATAAAACCACGCGCAGCGTATCGAGAGGAGCTGGCGGCTGGCGGCGGCGATGGAGAGCCAGCTGGTACGCATTTGCTGTGCGATTTCCTGGCCTTTTTTGCTCGCTGCCTTATGTCATTTGCCTCGTACTTTCCGCTCCGTATACTATTTTGATATGAATTTAAACAATATGCCTCGAAATTTCTTCGGGCTTATATGCCGAGCTTATTTTTCAGATGAATTAGAATTCCAACCACAGAGTAGTTTTATTGTAAGTATATGAATATTTCAAATCTCAGGTATATTAACTATTTTGCATTGTTTCATAATTTGATTGTTCCTAGTCGAGTCGGTGATGAAGTGCTGAGAGTAGACTAAATGTACTCTCACGCTGCGTCTTGCTTTTATACGACTGTAAGGTGGTGGGGGTAGTGTGGAGTGCACGAGCGCGGAATTGGAAACGGGGATAGACGCTGATGAATCGATCGCTTCCACAGTCAGTAGTGCCGATGATCTACTACAGTCAACATGTTGCCGTTTTTTCTTCTTTATGCCTACTTCTTTTTCGGTTCCTTGACATTTTTATCGATACTTTGCCAAATGTTGGTGGTGAATCAATTAAATTCTTATAATAATAAAACGAAAACATTTACCTAGCCACAAAAACCTTTTCTATACAAATTCTTATAATATTATGAATATTATCAGAAAGTTTTACTTTTATGTATAATGATAATCATCATTTAGGAATGGTAATCATGTAATTTTAATAATCAGTTCAAAAAATATTTTACCTAAGCCAACAAGCACCTATCTAAGCTAAAATACACAAAGTAGAATTAAGCGCAAGTTATAGATCGCCTTTCACCCGTGATTTGTGCTTGAGCATATCCGTAACCCCTCAGCGAAAAGCTCTTCCGTCGAGGATGGACTTTATCACAGCGCATTTTTCATCCTCGCTTAAAGCGTGTCAGATATCCTCGTACAACACTGTTATTACTCCAATACTCCAACCATGTCATCAGATTAGGTCTATAACAAAATGTAAAAAAACGCAAAGCTTTTCATGGAAATATCCTCAAAGCATTTTTTCCTTTCCCCGTTCGGTTTCCATTCGGATTTAACATAAAGCGAGACATGATGAAAATAAATTTTCAATTTAGGCGGTTGCAGCTTCCTTGGCTTGCACTTGCAATTCGCGATAATGTATGTACATATGGTCGCCTTCACTCCACCGGATAGCCCTATCTAGATAGCCCATTCCGATACTTCTACTAAATGTTCTCTGCATAGCAGTTTGTGAAAATTCCAGCCGCGACGAATTTGAGCGCTTTTGTTGTGTATGCAAAACGGTATGTTGAGCGGCATGCTACGCCTCGTTCTTTAGAACACGGTATCTCACGTCCAAGGATGATGAATCGCGCGGAATGTGTTTGGGTACCTGCGAAGTGAGCTGTAATCTTTAGCACAACACTGTATATTCTCCGGCGGTTTCGATAGAAGTTGGCATAGTCGTAGATAACTACGCGTTGGGCATCTTAAAGGAATTTATATTGGGTACTTATGGTGAACCTCTCCTCCTGGTCCTCTTCGGGGTTAGCTCGCGGGAATCTTCAACGGCCGCTGATATCTTTTGCTATTTCCGTTCGCGAATAAAATTCAATTGAATGGGAATAAGTGTCGATGAAATAGCCTGTGTGGATTCTTATGAATTATTCGGTTAAACCAGGTAAGGATATATTTCTAAATAGCAGGTATCAGATTTATTTCTTTTTGGGGTAAGGTAATTTTAAGGAAGTCCAGTGAAGTGATTTTTAATTTGAGGTCATCCTTAAACTTTGATAAATCCGTATTTTGGGTTACTCCCAGTATAAATCCAATGTTAAAAATTTAGCTCATAATAATTGCTGACACGAATGCTGAAAACCGTTTTCCGATATTTCTAATAGTTTTCAAGAGAAGCCTATAAACGTCTTCAATCTTTTTATTCCGTCCTTTATCTCAGGGTCATCAACATTTTCTGATTTTAACAAAAACTGGGTACAGTTATTCTTGATACATAGATAAATAAGAATAGAAAATTTCAAATCTTTATCTCTAATAGTTTTGGAAATATGGTAATGTAAAGTTGTCAAAGTTGTGAATTTTTCATCTTGATAAATCCGTATTTTAGGTCACTCCCGGTGTAACCCCTATGTTGAAAATTTGACTCAGAATATATGCTGACACGAGTGCTGAAAACCGTTTTCCGATATTTCTAATAGTTTTCAAAAGAAGCCTATAATCGTCTTCAATCTTTTCATTCCGTCGTTTATCTCAGGGTCATCAACATCTTTTCTGATTTTAATAAAATTTGGTGCGTTATTCTTGCAACATAGATTAATAAAAATAGAAAATTTCAAATCTTTATCTCTAATAGTTTTGGAAATATGATAATGTAAAGTTGTCAACGTTTTTTAGGTCGTAAAAAATTACTTATTCAAAATTGAACTCCAAATGTTAGATAGGGATTTTTCTAAAATATTACATTAATGAAGATTTTCGAAAAAAAAATATAATATGTAAGTCCATAAATCTTCATGCCTAATATGAATGTGGGATGCTGAGCATCGCGTCGGCACGCGTATTTAGTCACGACGCACGCGCAACCTCCACTCCCAGAAGGTCAATGACCTACGCTACACTGATATGTGGCTGCAGTCCATGTCCCCACTACCTCACATCCATATAAAACCCTTCACTGTGCATTACAGTTTGCAGTTTAGTTTGAACTCTCCTCGGGCTAACTCGGAGCTTTGCAAACTCATAAAACTAAACTTTTTTATCGACTGACATTTATACAATTTGATTTTCGAACCGAAGCAGCAATCCTGTCAATTTCAATCTGTGTCAACAACTTTGAACACCTTGCAACTTTGCAATTTACCTACGAAACGTAGCGGAATCGCAGCGCGTGCAACATGTCCTCGCACATGCCATACCCACAAATGAAAAATTGATTTTCTTCGCGCGCTTATTACATTCCGAATGTGTGCCAGGACAAATACACGCGGCTAATTTGATTGCGCGAAATAGACTACATTCTCGCAACGCGTGCACGTATTTATGTTGCGGTAATACTTCCTTGTCCTCAGGTGCTGAACACTCGTATTTACCTCATTTGCTCGCGACGCTTTGCTTTTATTTACACCAGCGCGCTGGCAAATAAAATTATACTTAAATTACGGCCGCAAACAAGCGGAAAAATCCATTAACAAATTGTCTGGAAATAGTCTTGTACAATTCCTATGTACACATCAAATAGCTTTCTTTGTAATTCTTGCAGGCAGGAGTAAGAAATAGCCTTTCATTAAAATGTTTTATATAAATATTGTAATAGAAACCGTGCGAACGGTTAATTACTTCGTGTTGAACTACTCTGAAACTGAGAGGACCGACTATGTTCCCAGAGTTAGTCGAATTGAAATAATTAAATGTGACGGTTTAATAGAAAAGTAATTTTGCTAATATATCTTTCTAGTCTTCCTTGTTGGTGAGTACTTACTAGCGGCGGGATAATCGATGCCATAAATATCGTTCGCGTGGTAGTAATTTAAAAGAAAATTTACTAAGTTTGGGCACGTGTACAGTGAAAGGGTTGCTTTAACCAACGATTTATGAACGACCAAAAGGCGAAGCAGTTTCTGGTGGCTAGATAGTGCCGAATATAGAGGAGCTTCTGTAATCCTTGTAATACATTTTTTTACCTTCGTTTATTTTTTTGTACGGCTAATTGTAAGGAACCAACGTGAGAGTTTCTCTCTTGAATATCTCTACATTATATAGAAATTTCATAATTTTCGTTATAGGTACAAGAAAACTAAACATAACGCATTTTTCACAAAGAATTCTATAAAATTATTTTTTGACTTCAATCTGAATATGTATACAGGGTGACCCGAAAATCAACGATAAGTCGTAACCCATAGGTAGGCTAGGTTACGACGGTTCTTAAAAAATATTTTAAAATTCCATCGTATGTACTTTCAAAAAGTGGTAGGCCTTTATAAAGAACCTTGTAAATGTGATGTGTTTTTGTTAACTGTGCCCATAAATCATTTCTTTCCTCATTGTTGTTTTGGTAGAGTGATCTTAAGTAATGTCCCTAAAGATTCCAATTCAAAATTTGCAAGCAGTTTGCTTGGAATCTATATAATATTCGTTTTATGTTAAAGTATGACCTGAAAAAACAACATCAATAAACTTTGACGCTCTCTTCTGAAAAAAGATGAACCTTGATATTGCGGCAAGTGACTTCAAAAGTTGGGGCATTGGATGGGCTTTCCAAAATGATATAACACTTACTAAATTATTTCTAAGATTCCGAGAAAATAATGTTTTCTTACGAATGTAATCTGGGCGTACCATGACTGAAAAACCACAAATGCAGCAATCCTGCACGTTTGTCCTGCAGTATGTCCTGTCCAAACTTGTTCCGTGCGCCATGTCGTTCTTCGGCTTCCTCATAATGCAATTGTCAGCCATCATCGAAGACTTTAAATGCGTCGAAATGAACGTGAGGTATCAGTTTACAACACGTACGAGGGAAGCTCGAATAAAATTGGGCATTTCATTCGAAAGATCAAAGGAATTGGTAGGTTGGAACGGAAGGCTAAAATGGTACAAGTCAAGATGTACCTTTAGAGTAAGTATCGCTTTAATTCACCTTATGGAAAGCCTAGATGACTTTAGAATGATTTTGAAAAAGTTGACTAACTAAGAATATGCCAAATTTCTACATTTGTAAGAATATCAATTTTTCTTTCATCATCTAGGATATAATTTAATAAGTGTTATACCATTTTGGAAAGCCCATTAAATGTGCCAACTTTTAAAGTCCCTTGTCGCAATATCTATCTTCATCTTTCTTCAGGAGAAGCTGTCAAAGTTTAGTGCTTATGTTTTTTCAGGTCATAATTTGACATAAAACGAATATTTTCCGGAAGTCTAAGGAAATTGCTTACAAATTTTGAAGCGGAATTTGTAGCGGTATTACTTAAGAATACTCCATCAAAACAACAATGAAAAAAGAAATGATTTCTAGTTACAGCATTTAAAACACATCACATTTACAACATTCTCTTTAAACAGCTGTCACTTTGAAAGAACATGAGATAGAATTTCGGGTCACCCTGTATAAAAATAAACTATTCAACTATTTATCTCCACCTGTTTTATTCAATAAAGATACAATATTATTATAGTATGTAAGTTGTGGTAAAGTACAAACCTATAAAATAGTAGCAGTATTTGTTGCTCTTTAAAACTTGTTCTTGTTAAGTACCTATAATCCAGAAATAGCTTCATTTTTATTAGGAAGGTGGACGGCTCTATCTAGTTGAGTCATAAAATCCATCCTAGAGTCAATTCGCAATGTATACTAGGCTACTCAACATATTAGCACATTTATCATGCGTTGCACGTTGCGCACAAACAAAGAGTGCATAAAAATTTTACTGACGAGAGAAAATTTCACATAAAATTTATGTGTCCGGAAAAAAGCGCGCTTCTCTCTGTAGTACTTCACGCTCCGCGTTTCTTACGCTTTAGTTTTAAACTTTCAAATAGGATCTTGAGACTTTAAGATAGCGGTAATTAAATTTGCCCGGAAAGAAAACTTAGAAGGCAAAGACTGGGACTTAAATCTATGTATTTTTTGCCTACAAAGACAGATAGTTAGAAGATAAAAAATCTTTTCTATAGATTAGTGTATACCACGCATCGATCAAGAGTTAATACACGCTGTAACTCTATACCGTGCTTAGTATCTATTGTAATACTATCCCCACCCTTTGTTAGTGTATATGAACACCTTCGCCGCACTTCAAAATCCAGTTTACTATTAACTCGTCAAGAGGCAACAACTCGGATTTTCGAAAACTAATAGAAAGTTCTATTGTAATACAAACAAGTTGTCTAGGGAAAGTGCATCTTAGATCAAACTAAGTGAGTTCAAACAACTTCACAAAGAAAACATACTAGAAAGCTTCCTTTACATTAGGCGACTGGAAAGACCGGAAATTCCAATAGGATTTTTCATTATTCCGAAGATTACGTCCTTATTTCCAAAGCAAACTTTGCGATTTGATGCTCACGCAAAAACTGCTTCCAATTAAAACTAGTCTAGACTGACACGAAAATATTTTCGCGGTGTTCAAGAAAAGCACACAGAGCGAAACTGAAATTATGTCGCACATACGTTGGAATGCAGCTTCCGCTTCTGCTTTTTCCAGCCGCCTTCTTCCGTTCTGTTACCTTTTAGCGTGATGGCTTGCTTCATTTGAGTTCTGTTCACGGCCATGGTTTGTTTCCGTTTGTTTCCATCTCTTACACTGGGCGTATTCTCAACGCATCATAGAAAAAAATGTCTTTGTTTGTACTGCGTTTAATTATTCTATAGGAACCTGAAGTTGTTTCATTAGTTTATTTCAATCTCTTTTATTTTAGAACCTGAAGAGGATGCACTACCACACAACTTGCATTTTAATTAGAGGCAAATAAAGCTACACTTTAGGTAGGGTTTCGAGTGTTTTCCGAAAACATTCAATATCTACTTCCGCAATATTCATTTGGTGTGTGATACTGCGCGTTGTATTTTCCGTTCATTTTTCGAACTTTCGCAAGTTATTTTCCGGTTGTCTTACTGGGATTCACACTAGATATTTTATTTCCCATCTATTCAGGTCCCACATAGTGAGATAAGGACAAAGACGCACTTTATGAAACATACGCCATCATTTGTACCATACAAACTAATGGACTTTACCCGGCGCCTTCACCAAGCAGCTCTCACAAAAAGAAACTGCATGTCCATTTGACTGTTACGATCTAAAATTCGTTAATAATCGATAATAAATAATTAATTCCTTTGCAATAATAGCACGCTCGGCTAAGTACTTATCGCTCCAATTTTGAATAAGTTTTTTGACCTTAAACGAACTAAACTTATCCGCATGATGAAATTTTATAAGCTTATTTTGATTGTGTTGCTGTCAAAACTTTGTTTTATTTTATTTGCATCTATTCAGGTTCTATATAGTGAGATAAGGACAAAGACGCACTTTGTGAAACATACGCAACCGTTTGCACCATACAAACTAATGGAGTTTACCCGGCGCCTTCTCCAAGCAGCTCTCCCAAAAAGAAACTGCATGTCCATTTGACTGTAACTATCTAAATTTATTTACTATATGATAATAAATAATTAATTCCCTTGCAATAATAACACGATCGGCTAAGTACTTATCGGTCCAATTTTCAATAAGTTTTTTGACTTTAAACGAACTAAACTTATCCACATGATGAAATTTTATAAGCTTATTTTGATTGTATTGCAGCGAAAAGTTTGTTTTATTTTATTTTTATCTATTCAGGTTCCACATAGTGAGATAAGGACAAAGACGTACTTTGTGAAACATACGCAACCGTTTGCACCATACAAACTAATGGAGTTTACCCGGCGCCTTCTCCAAGCAGCTCTCCCAAAAAGAAACTGCATGTCCATTTGACTGTAACTATCTAAATTTATTTACTATATGATAATAAATAATTAATTCCTTTGCAATAATAACACGATCGGCTAAGTACTTATCGGTCCAATTTTGAATAAGTTTTTTGACTTTAAGCGAACTAAACTTATCCGCATGATGAAATTTTATAAGCTTATTTTCATTGTGTTGCTGCCAAAACTTTGTTTTATTTTATTTGCAGGTAGTTTAATTACGTAAAACTCCTGCAATTATTTGGGGCTTTTAATTAATTGATTTTCTCATTTACTCGTCTCCCATGCAGCTAAGTTTTAATTATTATATTAAGGCGAAAGTTTCCGCAAGCGTATCTGATGTAAAATTTATGAGTTTTCATAGGATGCAGGAAGGCAGAGCCGTAACGAGTTATATGCGCTGGTGCCAGGAGTCGTCTTAAATGCGACAAGATGCATATTTTCCCTCTAATTATGCGGCACGCGCGCGTCCCTTGTTTGCCTGGGAATTGTCCTCGCGAGAAACAGGACTTCCCGCGCGCGATTTACACGCGAATCGCCCGCCTGACCTGGATGCCAAGTTTGCTTAAATCCCTGCACCGCGGACGTGCGCGGCAAGCAGGAAATGTTGGATTAACCTGTGTGCATTACGGCAGGCACTGTCGCTGGATTTGCACGCATTTTAATGTGTTCCCCGGATGCTGGGAGAAAAAGTCATGGCGAGAGATTAATGCCGCATTTATTCGCGCCTGTTGTGTGAAAACCACTTGACAAAGTTGGAGCTGATGCAGTGGCCGGCCGTAATCATCGGCATGCAAAACGAAGCGCCGAATAGGATCTCGAGATAACGAGAATTTGGCGCGAATGCCATCATTATTCATACTCATGCTATGAATCGGTAAGAGGAGAACGTCGCCGCCGTCGCCGCCGCTGAGCGCGGACGCTGAGAGTTGATGAAAAATGGTGGACAAATTGAAAAGTTGCGCGAGACCCGCGTTGTTCGCCAAGCGCACGAAAATGGATGCCATTTCGGTGATAAAATATCACATTATCGCATTGTGTCATCAAAATACGTGCGTCATTTTTCATTGATTAAGGGTTTTTGCTTTAATAAGCGCATATTTTATCAACTACTTTTCTAATTTCTTATTTTCAGACTGTCCTCTCAAATCACACACTTTTTCTTTCCTTCTCGTTTAACGTCTATATTTAATCCAATATTTGATAATAATGCATGAAATTAGCAGATGTCATACATAGGGTTGGATAACCATTGATTATAACAAAATAGCTCATTACCCCGAAAACAAACAATTTAAACCATTACCTAAATTGAATGAAAATTTTCTAGGAGATACCCAATCAATCTCTCTATTAGTCGATATTTTATTTATATTAGTAGAGGAACTGATCCGAAGTTGAACTGCGGTCCGAATTTGGGCATTTGACTTTATAGGCAGGTGTGTGGGCGAATTCGAATGGAAAACCCTCTAAGCCCTTCCTTAGCGCTGATAAGGAGAGTGTACTTCAGCCGAAGTTCACAGCTCAACGCATTCTTATCAAAATAGCAGATTT
>JAODVP010009984.1:0-16924 GCA_025400035.1 Tetradonia laticeps
TAGTTGGCAAAATAAATAAATAATATAATTGGAATTGATTTAATTTAATTATAATAATTATAATTCCAAGACTTCGAGAGTTTTTTAATCAATAAATAAATTTTATTGTTAAATTGGAAAAATATTTGTTTTAAACATATGGAAAGTAAATTTAATAAAGATTTTGTTTCTAAATTAATAACATTAATTATAGCTCAGTGTAGACGTCGTGAATGTTTGTTAATTAGGTTGTCATTAGTAAATTGACATAAATCATTAGAAAAACTGTCGGAGTGTTTGATTTTCAATTTGTATACACCTGCACTGGCAATTTTATGTTCCCAATGATTAACAACGAAGAAAAAACCTTTTTGTATAAAATTAACTACAGCCGGGGAAAGGTAAATACTTTTCTAATCCAAGAATATTGCCTTCGGAAGCAAAGTGATAGAATCGAGGAGGTGAAGCAAATATCCCAAATAAGGATAGTGAAAGGAAAAGCATCTTGCGTGTAAAATGCTGAAAATTAAGCGACCGTTTCTTGAATTGTAAGTAATAACAAAAAATATGCCTCTAATATTCGCTAATAAATCGTGGTATATAGTAGAATAACTGGTGAAGGGAGGGAGGGGGATGAAGGGGAGAAAGGGGGAGATTGAGTGGACCGTATAAGGGACGTCGGGGAAGAGCAGTGTGATTGTGTAAAAAGGAACAAGGGATGGAAGATAATAGAGAAGCGGGGAGGGTGAGCTGGTAAAGGGATGAAAGGATAAGTCAGCAGTCCTTGTGCTATAGCGAAGCGTCTTCTTGTATTTCAATAAAATTTCAATAAAATATATTCTCAATGTATATGAAAAAATGGGATTTGAAGAGCTTATAAACATACGTAAATAGTAAACCGATTTATAATATACTCCCATATAGTTAACATTGAATCAAGTAGATACATATACGTCAGTTCTCTTCGTATAAAGCGGGTTTTTGTTAAATTCAAAGTACGTTATAAGCAGATCCGCACTAAGATTTGCATATGGATCTAAAATGGAAGGAGCTGTGAGAGAGACATAGGAAGGTAATTAGCTGAATTACACGGAAAGCAGAATATAATTACCGCGCACTAATGACATGCTAATTCGGTGGTTTCGATCAATTATTGCAAGGATTGCGTCGCCGCGGGGCGCTTTCCACACAGCATCTACTTACTATGCAAATTGGTAACGCGTGGGTGTGACTTCTAAATGACGTGAGTAATTTTTATGACCTAGTAAACGACTGCAGCTTAGAAAATGACATTTTTGCCAAATTGACGAATTTATCAGCTTGCAATATGAATCCTTGTAGAGGTGTAGTTGCTAAAAATATTTCAGAGGAACGTAAATACATAGAAAACTTCGAAAGTTTGTCTTCTTTCTATTTTTACACTTGAAAAGAAAATAAGATCATCATGCAATCTCAAAAAAATGATAAAACAACATTGGGTCATAACAACGATTAAAGTGGAAATTTATGGGCCAAAGAGAAACACCAGTAGATATAGCGAGTGACACTGTCATTTCGTTCGTGAACTTCTTTCCAGACAAGGGGTTATAATCGCAGAATTCATATTCATAGTTTCGTCCCGTTTCGCTATGCTCATCCCCGTCTCTTGCATATGTAATAGCAACTGAAACTACTGCAGTGCAATTGGATCGTTGGACAATATCGCCAGCGAGTCGGAGAAAGAATATTTCAAAGTAATGGAGTTGTTAGTCACGGGCTTAATATGTGCTAGCAATGTCCACAGAGGGTTGATAACGATAACATAAAACACATCCTGCTGCAATGTCCTTGTAGGCACGGCTTGACGTATACATGCGAGTTTATTGCTATATTTCAAACGTCGAGAGAATTTGGCCTATATTATATTTTTTATTATCTTAATAAATTCCTATAGTTTATAGAATCTTCTCAATATCAACACTATAACTACAGTCTTTAAACCTATCCAATTGTTCTTCTTCAAAACGAATTCCGTTATCTAACACGCATTTATTAAATACCATACACTTTGCTGTTTTGCTGAATTTCTCCACAATCTCCTTATCCTTCCTTTCGAAAATATTGACTCTATATCTGCAATCTAGTTCGGAATTATTCACAACACCCTGCACCATCATATCTACCCAGTCTAGTTCTTCGTAGTAAAAATATTTAAATAAAAATATTGTTCCAGCTCGGATTAATATGCTCATTTGATCTCTCCACACAAAATTTCCTTCAATGTGGGGTGTAATATAAGCTTTGTGTTGGTTGAATAAGTGCCCTGTCATCAACTGCAAAGGTCCTTTCCAGTCGCAGTCGGGAACGACACAGGTCATAGGAGACGTTGGGCAAGTTTTCAGATGTTCCCCTAGGTCAGCGCTGGAACCGCGCCAAAGACAGTTGTTTGTACAGTTTGTTAACTGCTCTTGCATGGGCGCAATATGGTCCAGTTTTGGAAGTTGTAATCCCGGCAACTGAAAGTAAGAACCACGTGCGGATGGGAAATTTTTATGCATTAACCTAATTTGACTATGGACTTGCTGGGGTTTCTTTTTTAATGCTATTGTTCCATCAATTAAAATGTCAACCGGTTGCAGTGAAGCACGTAAGTGCTGAGGGTTCCTCAACATTGCATCTTCTAATATATACAGTTGTTTATGCTCTGATGGTTGTATCCGCATGGAATACTGCAATACAGTCACTTTCTTCGTCGTTTTGTTTCCTTTCAAGGAGCAGTTTATTTCTAGGTTGAGATCCTTGTCAGTTGAAAGCAACGAGCTTGATCTTGTTGCTGCCGGTCCAAGAATCTGGTCAGGAGATGATGGCGTCGATGGGTGGAATGAATCATAGGATGTTGTAGACGTTTCACTGAAGGGGGATGAATTTCCGGCCGGGATTGCACTCGTCTGGAAATGCAGAATGAACGCTTCCAACTTTGTGGATCTGATTAGCATACCTTCAGGTGTTTGGTGATCTGGTGTAATAAACACTGAGCACTCTGCGCAAACGATGATATCATCGTTATCAATATTCGAAACATCCTCGTTAGCAATGCGGCGTTGCCTGCGTTGCTGGTAGATGGGTGGCCTAGTTGGCAGATTAGCGCAATAATTACACTTAAACATTTTCACAACCTCTGCTGGGATAGTATAGGCAGTGCACATATTTGAAGAACGTCGCGGGAATTTCTATTTTACTTCCATTACTATTTGGTTGCTATTGCCAACAATGGCTGCTTGTTGAAGGTTTAGTGCAAAATTTGATGTATGTTACGATTACTGCTACAATTATATTTGCTTTATGGTGCGAACGTTGGTAACACGAACGTGACGTTGACGGGAATGATAAGTGAAGTATGTGATAAGAGAAGGTGTTATCTTTATTTGACTATGCGTGTGGTTTCTACTTTGAAACTGAGTCATTGCCAGATATTTAATGTCGGATACAAATATTGATGGAACTGTCATTGGAATAGAGAAAGTAGGCGCATTTTAGTACATGAGTCTATAGTTGTCTTCATGCTGCATATCCATCTAATAAAGATAATGTATATACATGTTACAAAACAGTTACTACTCAGTAATTGTACTCTGCCAAAGGTGAAAATATAATTTACCTTTCATTCTGTGCCCAGAATTCAAGGCACAAACAGGTTGCACCAAATTACAGTTACCATGCTCATTTGCTCATGTAGTTCTAATTCAATTAGGCGGAGAAATGGGCGTGTTATGAATTTTGAATAATCTGTTTTCCGGGCAACGTGCTGCCTGTGGTGTGGAAGTTGAGCAACTAGAATATAAAGTCAGCCTCGCTACCGTAATTATTTACATATAATGAACCTACAATTGAACACGATAATTAGCATATTTTTACCACTTAAAGTAATCATTTTTAGCTTCGTACTCCAAACGAAAAATTCAAGCAGGCAAGATGCTTTTAGCTTCATTGAAAAAATTACAGGCCACAAGAACCACTACTTTGGGAGTGAACACAGAAAAGGCACAACCTCAAGCGGTGAAAAATGTTTTAAATCTTTTGAATCATTAAGCTCGACGCATAATTCACGCCCTGGTAATAAACAACGGGCGCTCAACGAGATAGCCCTCACAAGCTGCAGGTTGAGTGTTGGTGGATGGTCGGCGTCGGTTGTAGCAGGAGGATAGCAGCGTGTACGTTAAGTCGTTCCATCTTCACATCTTGCTGGCTGTTGGCACTTGCTGGCATCAGCGCGACCTGCACACATACACATGCACAAGTTCCTCACCTCGCTGATGTTTTGTTTTACTCGCAGCATACGTGCACCGACGGCGTGGAAAACGGGCGAATTTTCAGAATTAAAGTGCGCTCCGAGGATAGGGTGTGAGCAGTGCGGATGGTTTCCAGCGTGAGCGATGAGTTGCGCCACCGGAGGGTTTAAGTATCGTGGAATAATGCAAAGTTGTGTTGTGGAATGGAAACAGTGAGTTGTAGACGGCGGGGTGCTTTGTGTTTCTTAATTAAAATCAAACGGGAGTTGTAAAAGCAAGAGCAACCGGCATAAAAGCATGAATTAAAAATTACGCTATGGTTCCGTTTTATTATATAGAGTGACAAACGTGTCAGCCTGTAGGTACCCGTAGAGGGAATGAAATTGCATTTTCGATCTACAATGTGCAATCTTCTGTATCTCTTGGGCTGTTGTACCTACGAGCAAAGCAAACGAGATATTTTATTATGTTGCGAGTGAGTTATGCTTCTATTCTGTTTTGCACTTTCGTCTACGGAAATTCGGTAAATGTTGAAAGCAAAATTGTAGATGCCACCTTCGATTCCATATATTTTATGTCCCAATACTCTCCTCTCACCGGAAAGAAGGGTGACTAACTTCCAACGGCTTGGTGAGGAGTCCCCGACTGTGCAATCATCAATAGAATCGGAGGCAACTCTAGCATCCAATGTAATATGAATTGGAACTGTTGGAAATATTACTTCGAGATGAGAATGAAAATCGACGTGAATTTGAACTGACAGTCGACCAAATCTGAAGACAAATCTATAAAACACTCAGTTTAGCAGGTTTTATTAAAAAATTAAAATATTATATTTGTTATGTTCAAAATGGCTGCATTATAATTTTTCTCATATTATAATATACCAACATTTTTCACATTCCATCATAAACTTTAATTTTTAACACACTTCCTGACCGTTTATCCTTTTCCTTCATCGAAATGGTTCTTCTTAAAACATTGGACCTCAGCCCTGCTGCAGTTAAAACGTAACTATTTTTCTTACCCACCACTTCGCACTCAAAGTAAATTTTGACATGGCCGCAATGTTCTACTTGCCAGACGATGCTTCCAATTTCATCTGAACTCTTGCAGTAGAAGACTCCTTTCGGATGTAACACCAGCATCGTGGTTTTTACGGGAAATGAATTCTCTAAGCTACAAAATCTCTTCACTGAAGGATGAACAATTCTGAAATGTTTCTCCACTTCGCCATACTTGCCTATGCATACTTTGCACTCCGGACACATGTAGACGCAATGACTGCATTGAACTTGATGCTCTTCAAGCTCAGCTCCAATTATCGTCACGATGCATCCTTTAAATCGACAAGGTAAGTATGTTTTATCTCGTTGACGTTCCATACTTATGCTGCGTTGTTCTATACTAGGCCAAGAAGGACAAGGACAATTCTGATGTAGTTCCACACAAGCATAGCAAACACTGTGTTGATCATTGTAACAACGGTAGATTGGTCCTACAATATACAATTTGCAATTATAACAGCGAAGGTTTTCAAGGAGAATATTCTCGTCATTGTTGGTGGAAGTATTATCAATTGTTTGGTCTCCAGCGAACCCTTTGTCTACAAAGTCTTCGTTAGTATAGAATTGTGCTAAATCTGATTTATAGAAAGATCGTCTCTTCAAAACTCCAAAACGAGACCTTGATTTACTCGATCGTGTGGATGATTGTTCACTCGAAGATCTGGTAAGCATTACAGATGTTTTCCGCTGAAAAGTCAAGGATCTTTCAAGAAGCCATGATTGTGATTTATTCCTTGAAATATTGCGTATTTTCGGTTTTTCAATAAATTCCACATCAATGGCATTTTGTAGATTAAGTTCACCAAGAGATTTCGATCTGGGTAGACCCTCTTGTTTGTCACCAGGAGTTATCATCACTGATTCAGTCTTGGGAATAGGATCAACATCGACATCTTCAAATAGAATAGTACAGCACAGAAAATCATCGACTTGCCACACATTTCGCAGAAAAATCGCGTCTATCTCAATCTGACCAGTTTGCTTCTTGACAGCCGTGTAAAAATTCGTTGATTTCTTATTGCTCAGCTGACTCAAGTCCCCCGAGCGCACTTGTATGGAATACCTTTTCCTGCTAGCATCTTCCTTGCTTCCCGAGCTGCGGATCTGAATGGTTGCCTTGCCATTGACGACGTTGATTTGAACAAGGTAAATTTCATCCAAATTATTGGTATTATCGGAATTGTGGTGCAGGCTTGCACTGATGGAATTACAATAAAGGTAGTTGATTGCGTAGTCGAACGAGATTGTACTTTGTTCGTAATGGTCGAAACTCGGCACTGCTAAACGGAACTCGTTGTTTTTCAGAAGAAGTTCAATGTGTTCGGATTGGAAATGCGCGACGATTTCGTGCCGACGACCCTGCCAGGTGCACTGCGCGAGTGAGGGACAGGCGTACAGTTGAACAACCATTTTTCACCATACAGGAATTTCCGTATCGCCGGAATAAATGCTGTCAGTCGTACATTCCCGCAAACCACAAGGTCGTGTTTTTGCTTGAATACGGTGGCGAAGCTAATGCTCATCGAGCGAATTCCGACGGGACAATGTGACAACGCAACGATGAATATTTTGCGTTATCTTTGTACTTTGATAACACCTACAAACACATGTACTATGGTATTTTCGTGAGTTGATTAGAGGTAGCATAGGAAATATTTACATTTACGCCACAGACTTATAACTCTTTCCACTTATAACACACTATTTCAATTTCAATTATAATTGTTATTAAACTGGGCACGCATTGCACTTAATTATACAATACAATTTCGTATGTGAAAGTTCAGGTTTTGAATTTAATGTGTGTGTGTGAATCGGTTACATTAATTACGTTTAATATAAACTGATGATAGCGACTATAGGCGATAAGATAGACAAATATTCCGCAAAATCTATAAATTAAATTGTGCAGATGAAATGTGTAATATGTAATACGGAATGTGTAATGTATAACTTGTAATAGATTAGCCAATAAACTATACCATGTTGAATTGGTTAAATTTAGGACTGCAGAGTACTAAATACTCTAATACATACAAGTACGTACTAAGTACAAACGTAACTGGAATGCAACTTCAATGAGACTAAAATGCTTTGAATGGTGCTTAAATTGTGAGCAGCATTTGGAAACTATTTGGATCACATTAATATTATCCAAGTCTAAGCTACTATGTTCAATGCAAAATCGAATAGTTGACTGTATTCACATTGGCGCAAATTGAACAAATGATGTATACTGAATTCCACATAATATTTTATTTAAAAGAGGTAGCATTTATTATAAACTTCACGTATTTTATTTATTTATATATACACGAAATAATAAATAAATAACGTAATATTTTCATGCTTTCGTAATTTAGCGGAATGGTTAGTCCTGTTGCTCAACTCTAACTAAAGAATGGTAAAACACAAAATGAACTATAGTTGCATTGCTAGAGCAATCAAATCTTGTTAACAAGGCATAAATTGGCGAACAATATCAACTGTGATAAGAATTTTGTCCGCCAGGTATAGAATGTAAACTGACTTTTAATCGAAATCAAACGCGCTGATTGAATATCGATTAGCGGAGGATGTACAGTAGTTCATGTTCGTATGTGAGGGATGTAGCAAGATTAAACGACCACATCATGGTGTTTCGACTTCAATTTGATTGTAGTGTAGTATATATCCTCTCATGCGGAAATCATTTTGAGATAGAAGTTGATAACTAGACGACACGATGAAATTTGCCGTCGGGTTGATGAAAAACGGTGGAAATTTGTAACTCTGCATCATCGTTATCTGCTTGAAAAAGCGTAATTCCGACACTACACATTTTACGGTTCAATAAATTCTACTAACTTTACATATGACAACAGGACCTAACTACCAACTACAAACAACCAATTTGATTTCACTTGTTTTATTCTAGCTGCGTGCGAGAATTAAAAGCAATGGGTTTTAAAACGCAAAAACTGTTTGTTATGGAATGAATTGAAAAATTTGTTTTATTCTATATATGACAAGTTTTTTTTACAATCTTTGCTTCTTTTATGCAAATGTGAGGGTGGCAGTTGCACCCCATTAAAACCTTTCTAATTAATGAGACGTTTACCCTCCACTCTCTCTTTATTTCTTTCGCTGGTCCCTTCTCACCCCTTTTAAAGGTAGACGCGGACATTTTGTATAATTAGCAGGAGGGAATTGCTGCCGAGTCCTGGTTGCGGCAGCCACAATTTCTAAGCACAAATGTCGCAAATTTGGTTGTAAGCTCTGTTTCTCCCTTTGGATCTTTATAGGCATTCAAGATTCATTCTCAGTCCATGCGGTTTAATTTATGGCTTAATTCATTAAATTTTCCCATGCGAAGCAACTAATAATAGTAAATATTACCATTAAATTCCCTCTCCTGTTTTAGTCCTTGGACTATACCTTCCCCAGGACCTATTTGTGGAACGTGAGTCGAGAACATATTTAACTGCCAAAGATCATGTAGGACTAAACGATGGCGATAAATTCTGTTTTTACACCCTCGCCACCGCGTGGTGTGCAGTCTCAAATTGAATGTAATCGTAACTATGCGCTCAGCGGTACACATTTTGACCTCTTGCCCTGAATCAAGTCGAGACCCAAGTAAACGGATGTTCAATAACCACCACGAATAGAATATAAGTTCCACCTTGAGTTTGCTGGGTTTGCTATCGATCCACATGCACAAATCGTGAACTTATTGAAGTCAATGATTTAGAGGAGTTTCAGTAAATCTGAAAATAAATTAAGTTTAACTATTTTCTATGCTAAAAATTATAGAAAGATGCGAACTTGTTGAATTAAAATTTTAGTTTCTCTATCTTCACAGATATGTAACAAATTAGATTCTACTGACAATGATAATAAACACATTAAAGCTACTTAGAGTGGTGAATAACATACCAAAAGGAAAGGATAAGGAAACAGCTGACGAGCCTAAACGCATTTTTCCATTGCAATTTGTTCGTAATGCAGGAAAGGACGCTCCTTACAATTGCTGTATGCGCTAATCAGGAGCCTTACGTTTCAGCACCGCCATTAAGAGAAGAAACCCGATAGGGCCCTTCCAGACAATAACCTCCAATTCATTGGTATTCAGGAATGTAAGCCGAATGGAGCAGTTGTCAGGCCTGCGGCGACAGTACTGAAAGCAGACTGCCTGGCAGATTTGATAAAGGACCTGTTAAATTGTAATGGTGATTAGTTGGATACAATTACTGGATTCCGCCAGCAGGCATTCATCTTATAAAAAACTGGCACTCATGTTAATGTGACTAATTTGAAGTATTTGAAGTAGAATTATGAAATATTTCTACACTTCATTTTGCTTTCTTATAAAGATTTGTAAGAAGATTAATTGCACTAAAGCTCTAGTTGAGTTGATAATTTATGTGCCGGCAAATCAATGAGAACTAACCCGAATTCGTAACTCCTAGTACAGTACTAGCCATTGATAAATAACGCCAATAAACGTCGACGAAGGTCGACGTACTCAGAGCTCATGCTTCAGTCATTGAAATCCACTGGGAACACTCCAAAGGCTTACTCTCAAGGACTAAGTCCGTTCCACATTTGAAGTGGATTGAAGCAGAAATTACAGACGGAAAATCGAAACTTAATTTATGTAAATAACGTCTGCGTCTTAAGTAAATGCTTTAAAATGGAATTGTCCAAGATTGGCTATGTAGACTTGAGATTCAGACGCAAGATTCAGCAATAAAATACAACAGGAACAGTAGAGTAATTTCAAATTACACTAATTTAAACATTTTGTATTTAAACAGCTTGAATTTAATATCGAAATGTAGTAATTCCTCGTCGCTGCGTAGCAGATGCTTTGTCTACTCGACATTCTCAGTGATTTGCATGTTTTCTTGCTAAAGAGAACCTTGGTTTGCGGTAGGAAAACTAACTATATATCTTGTTTCCATCTGGGATCTGCAGGAGTTGTTTAGTCGACAGATTCCGACTCGACCTCTTGCAATGCAAAGAAATGTCGGTAGTACATCTTTAGGAAGCTGACTCATAAGGAAGTGGAATGGAATAGATGCAGAAGAACGCAAAGGCTATGCTGGAATGGTTGCAGGGCGAGTAGTGTTCTCCGGTTTGTGTGCAGATTATGTCCGATGCAAATTCTATTCCCGCGTGAGCAAATCTGAGGTCATAAATCTCGCTGGTTCGCGGACGTATCTAAGAGAATAAATATTTGTGATCTTGCCAAGGAAACATTGAGTTCTTGAATGTCAGGTCTATTTTGTCTTGGTTAGCAAGTCAAAATATGTTATATCTTAAAAAGGGTGAAATAAATTATGACCTAAATTTATAATAACAATTAGAACTTTTTACCGTTATTGTTAGCACGATGCGTCAGCCTTTTTCATCGAATGAGTTAATATATCAAAGTGACTGGCGCACATGAAACATAAAAATTAAATTGAACTTTTTGCAGTTTGTAGGGATATTTAAATATCGATGGATGCATCATTTTTTGTAGGGTAATGTATCAAACAAAGGACTAAAGCGGAATTGGTCATTTGACGCCAACCTTAATTAAACGATCAAGCATTGTCCATATTTTATCGGAAACATCAATGGCAGTATATTGTGAATATACTTTTTGTGCTATGAAAAGTATAAAACACAAAAGGTAAACAACAATATGGAAATGAAAAGCACCCTTATCGGTATGACAGTTCATAAATTTTGGTGTTTCATCATTATATTGAAATCTTGACAAGAAATAAAATATTTTGCAGAGTATAAACATCAACAATTGGTGAGCATAATTAGGAGCTCCCATGAATAAGATCGTCAAGAAGCTGAATAGTTTACCACTTGCTCGCTCGTTTAGTGCCGCTTAAAAGCGGTAAACATCAAAGAATGCCACGTGGCAAATTGTAGTGCATACTTGCTGTCACCACACTTACGTACATTATCTTCTATATATCCTTCTAGTAGAAATGGCTTGCCAAATTATTTCAATATACGTATTCAATTCTATCATTTGAAACATTCGCCAAATTTTCACCAACATAAATTTAATGAGACCTTAAAGGGTTGAATAAGATCTATACGGGAAAACCATTAAAATACAGAGAAAATATGGACTATACTTCAAATCGGACTTATTTTAGGGTCCATAAAAATGATTTAATAGATCATATAACAGTTAATAATATTCATGTTTTCATATATGTAATTAAATTTACTTCAAAAAGTATAATATATATTATATGTACGTAGTTGGTGTGTCCACTTTTTAGAACCGTTTTAATGATTGTATTATTACAGAACATTAAACTTTATCAAACTTGCGGATATGGTTTGATAAAGTTTAATGTTATTACATTTTAATAAAATTATACAATGCAGGAATTTTATTCCTCATGATATATATTTCTATATAATTTCATGAATTGTTAAATAAACTTAGCCATTAGCAGTAAATTTTAAGTAATTTATATAGTACTTTAGGCGATTTATGCTTCAACAACAAATATCAATCTATTATAAACAGGATGCAATTATAGCTTAATCACTTGCATATTAACATTTACTATGAATACATATATAGTATTTACGTTTCTATTGGACCTAAATAGAAAATTTGAAATATCCCATAATTAGTACATTTACCTAATTATTTTACATATGTTTTTTTCGAAGTCGGACAAATTGGAAAATGGGACGATCGCAAAAACTAAAGCAACAGGTATATATAATTCTGAACACATACAAAAATTATGTTAGAACTTGTATATGAGGTTAATGAAAATTGTTGCCATGTTGTAGTGGCAAACCGTGAGCAGCAGTTTCATGAGAGCCTAAGGTAACAATTAGCAGAAATGCTAAATTAGTTTGAACGTTTCTTGTTATTTGCAATGTTTTGTCTTAAGTGGTCTTTTTGGGTAGGAGAGATAAAATGTGTATAAAGTAAAAATTTCTATATTTCCAGTTTTCGCTATTAAATTTCGGATTAAAGTATGTTAGAATCAGATTTTTTTTCTTGTAAAAGCTATAATGTTGTGAGTCGATTGCCCAATTCAATGAAAATTTGATTATTTTTTTACGAATGAACCTTTTTTGAAACCAAAATCATATTGCCGGCAGTATTGCATACGTAAATCAGTTTAATATTAATGTATAAACATTCATTAACAATACATAAAATTTGAAATGAAATTGTGCAGAAATACGATCAATAAAATACAGATACAAACCCTGCAAGAACATTAATTTAATATATTAATGTGAAACGCTACGATGTGCTCCAATATTTTATCCCAACCCTCCAATATTCCCTTGTGGGGAAGCCTCCTTAATATGACAGGAAACAAATCGCCATTGTATACATCTTACCTCGCAATTACCTGTTGTTTCCTCTATCTTAAGTTCTCAATAGCTTATGTTTCAGTACCAGTAAGGCTGCTATACTTTGTAGCATGCGAAAAAGATATTTAGATGAAGAATACAACAGCTTCACTACGCCGTCAGGTAACATTTTCACTTTTAGAACAGAAAGGATGCGTATATACTTACTTCCTCAGTAAATATAGGTATATATTTGAAGAACATGTTAAAAGTAACTAACAACATCATTAAATACTATAAATTTGATAGCGTTAAGCAGACAACATTAAGCGCACGTAATACCACTGTGAATAATTTAGTTCATCCGATACTTGGAACACTAATCAAATTCAAATAACGCTTCAATTCACTTGATATGGTTTAGATTTCAAGGATTTCCATGTTCGCCGTGTTGAGTACTTTGTATCTTCTATTTACTTGGTTTTCTCTCGTAATGCACTTCTGAATGCAATTCTCTGATTCCTCCTTTAGTAATGTAACTGGAGTTAACCTACAACAAATCGAAATGCTGTGGGTGCTAAGAACAGTGTGTAAATGCTACAGATATATACGGGTGGAAGACGAAGTGAACTCGCATTTGCTGTTCAAACTGCAAATGTAAGTTGCGGGAATCCTTAAGATGCTACTATTTCCGCAAATGAACTACGTCTAAGGAGTCATCGGGTTTCTTGGATTAAGTCTAGATTAGCCACTCGCGGGATGTGGGATTTAGTTTCAAGTTGACTCGGTTGGTTTGTAGACGATAAAATCTAAATTCAATGTTTGGCAATATTATGGAATAATGAAACTGATAAGAAGATGAATAGGAATTTAAAAAATAGATATTTATCATGCACTACCTGTAAAAGCTGTTGATATTCTTATAAATAGGGGTGTTGGAAGCGCTTTCAAGAATTCCATCTATATCTACGTAAACCAGTACAAAGTGTTATACATTTGCAATAACAGAATACAGATTTCCTTGCCGTGCTTTTAGCGCTATCCAGCAGTGGATGTAAGATGATATGATTGAAAGTTCGGGGGAAGATGCAAACAGATTCAGATTTTTTTCAGGAAATTTTCTCTATCCTTGTGGTAACACAACACGTGTGCTGTACTTCAGTTCGAACATTATCGAACAATAAATTTGTGTATTTGCAACAACTTCCGTAAAACGTCAATGATAAGTAACGGCGGTGCAAAAATAGTGAATTCTTCAGGATATAAGTTCCTGTGTTAGATTGGAATACCAACGCATTATATCCTGAATCGCAAATGCACGGAAATACGAGAAGATAATGCATCTGAAATTGGTTATCATTGTTTATGATAATTGCATGCTGATACTTGGCATAGCCGAATGGGCTGATGGTTGGTGCATACTGAACATATTTCCAATTTTACAGAAGAATCTGTGTTCGATGACAATCGAACATATCACTGTAGGATTGGTCGAGATTTGGAAACGTAATCAGAGTTACTCTCATTGTAGTAGAGCAGGAATTTGTTGCATTGTACCTAAGGCAACCACTGCACCAACTGGGGCAGCGATGTTTTGTTTCACGCGAAAAACATGCGAGTACACCGCAAACTGTTGTTCTGGCGGATTAGCTCTAGTCGGATACCTGCACCACTAGCTATGGTTCGCACACAGCCAGTGTTTTAAAGTATCATTATCGTTTTGTCGGTTCGCACGAGGGTTTTAATGGGTGAACAGTAAATCCTGCAGCTCGAAATTGGAAAATTCGCGCAATCCACCAACATGAGCATGAGTGCATAAGCTAGTTAGCCATGAAGCAGTTTCACGTTAATTACAACGGTGCACAAGTAGCATTTTTATCGCTTTACTGAATTAGCTGCAAGTACAGATGCGGAAGCCAAGCGCGGAAGAGATTCAAAGTTTATATCAAAGTCGTATTGCGCACATTAATCTGGAAATGTTATCAAGTAATTGAATTTCTATAGCGCATTAGTGAGAGGTAATTTCAATTCGAAACTTTTCCTTTTTAGTCACTTTTTTGAACAGAAGTATCTAAAGTGAAATTTCTAATCGTATATACCTTTTTAATAGGAACTTGAGATAAATATCAACATTAGGGAACTACTACAATAACTAATTAAATCAGTTCAACTTTTATACTATGTCTACTATGATAACAGTAGCTTCGAAAAACAGAGGTTAAAAGTTCTACATGTTACATTAAAAATTATGCTGAATTATATACTTCGGAGAACAATGAATCTTATTAATGCGACAGAAACAAAGCAGTTGCACATCCTGTTTAAAATAAATATCTCTCATAATTTAATAAAAACAAATTCAATTGCATGAATGAAATTTAATTAAATTTTTTGTAAATGATGTCATGCATAGGTAAAGTGTTTTGCGTGTATTCATGATTTCGCGTAAAGCTATGTAAGATTAATGAGGTAAAGCAGTTAACAAATGTGTGTGTGTGTGTAAAGAACTTCCGCTGACTTTTATCGGTAAAGTTTGCAGCATGTGCTACATAGAATTGTATACAATTTCAATATTTCCAGGGATAAAACAGTGAATGTATTCGCGTAATTTAAGTTTTTCAATAGATCTTCCTTTTCTTTCTAGTGAATACGTATAACAACTTAAGAAGAAAAACATTAATGGAAAACATCATTATTTGCACTTATATTTCAGTTTATAAAAAAGTAATGTTTCAAAGTCTCCTCTATAAAAAGACACATTTGCCTAAATCTGAATCATTACAGTTATTATAAAGCGGATTCATAAAATATGCTATAAATGTGAGTTTGTAATTTATATTTTTATGCTTTTTAAGGAAATTAGGTTAATTAAATATTTTAAAATTTTTCATACAAACTCAATGAAAAGATATAACAAGAACGAAAACATTTATTTATAAATATATTTTGTTCCTTTCCAGTTAAAATTTATGTAACGACAAATTATGTGTTTTAATGTGAGTTCTTATAAAACTTAACAAGAGGTCAATAAAGGCCTTCTACATTCCAGAATCATACCTTTTAACGTCACAATGTCATTGCATGTACTTTGGGTTGCTTTTAGAGCCCTTTTAGAACCCTATCCAGGACCCCAAATTGAATTGCTAGTCAGGTTTTGTTTGCTTGTGGATCTGGTCCAGAGAGGAACCACGCATCAGCAGCATAATTAGCAAACGGTTTTGCTCATAAATTATTGTCGAAGTTTTAACTAGATGTCCAAGAAAGTATGCACAAACGTAATATAGGGTTAGATGAAACTTTTCCCTATATGGAAATGCTGTGTGCGTAGTACTAACTCTTGAAACAAATGATACATTATATGGTAATAAATAATTAGTGATATGAGCAAATGTGTGGCGGATGTGCAATGCTTGTTGCCCCTTGGTCTACTGGGAAGTTCAGATCTGTAGTTCTGTGTTGTGAGCGCGAATGGTAGAGCAGGTCGACAATCTGATTCCACTGCTCTAAGCCTCCTGTGGGAATACACTACTGTGCTACACAAAATACATTGTAATAGGGCCGGGGCCACGCGTAACCGCACGTGTCCGACGAGAATCTAGTGTGGCAGGATATCTTCTATGCGGTGACAAAGCCGTCAACGCTATGGCGAAGTCCTTTGAATAATATCCGATTGAGGGCTTATGCCAGGGTTTTGAATACTGCATGCAAGACAGAGGAATAGAACAATTTGATTCCACTTAAAATTAGATACTACGAATTGGTAACTCATTTTAAATTTATTTCTACAAAATAAGTTGAAATGAATAGTTTCATAGAGATTTCCCACCTAAACCTTCGTGAAGAGTCTCTTAGGAAGGAAAATACTGAGTCGAAATAAATTGAAACAGAGACTTCATGTAAACCAGCGTGATGTTGTTGTTGACATTTCAAACAGTTGTGAGTTGTCCGGGTACTCGCCATGTAAAACGTGCCAAATAACACGGACCAAAAACGGCAAGACCACAGTCTCCGGTCCGCCGCCGAATGGATGATGTAGATTCGCAGAAGTTTACTAATTTAACTTTTTGACGCAAGCACCGTTTGTGGATGGTTGCCTCCTGTTACATGTATTCCAAGCTTTACTGTCAGCTGAATCACGCATTTGCCTTCTCAACATATGTTTGCTTTTTTCACTTAATAAGTTTTTATAAAATGTTTACTCGCTCGAAATGTTTCATATTAAAACCATCCCACAAAAAATTACCATTGAAAAATGGGCTGAGGCTAGATAGATAGTTTCCTCAA
>JAODVP010010095.1:0-14343 GCA_025400035.1 Tetradonia laticeps
ATATTTGAAATTGGCCTTATTAGGAGACTGGCCTTATTTGGCGTCGGTACCTTACTGGAATTGAAATCGAAACTTATATTTAATTTCGGTACGGGTACCGGTTCTAACGCTGTGCTATGTATAATGCGATCATAATCCTACAAATTTTATTAAACGTGTTTTGGAATGTAATTGATTAATCATCATTAAAAAACTTGTTTTTTATTATTAGTTTACGATTATGAAAGTATTAGTTTATATCTTACGGAATAATGCTTACTTCATTAGTTTGTTCAAGACCGAAATCGAAATTGGAATCGTTATTTACGAACTGAAACCGAATCTAAAATCGATATCGTTACTTTTACGGAACCGAAATCGGAACTGAAATCGTTATTTTTATTTTCAGAGTACTGAAATCCGAACTGAAATTGTTATGTAATAAGGGGAGTAAATGAAACCGAAATTGAAATCGTTAGAGAAATAAGAGAGATATGAAACGTAGCTTTAGTTGTATAAACTCACAATTCTCATTAATTAATTCAGAAAAAACGGAGTCATATCTGAATCTAATTTTTTCACAAAATATTCTACAATTCTTTCTGAATCTAAATCATATTAGATAATCCAGCGCGTTTTACTTGTTCCCCAGAAATGATCGGGGTGTAATTAATTACAAGAAAAAATAGTTCTGCTCTCCCCCGTTTTACTCCTAAATGTGAGCCAAACAACTTCGACAATTACGTCTACTTAGCAACAGAATTTGCCAATGGTGTGAAGGAACGCTTTGCATCTCTTAAGGCAGCTGGAAAATCTAGTTAAATTAAAAATGGAGTACAGTGAAGCGCTATTACAGTTAGTAGACGAGAATGCCAAGCGGAAACTTTCTTAATTAATCACAAACAAACATCTAAGCCCAAATCGAAAACACAAAACAATCTTTCTTCCAGTGTGGGAAATTCAACTTTCCGTGAATTGAACACACGCAACGCCGAGTTTATTAAAACTGAGGCGTCATAAATATGCCAGTGTTTTCCACTACGTGTTGTTTTTGTCCGTGCGCGCGCGATTATTGTTCTCCAAAGGTGCAAAACAACGAAAAACACGCTGAAAGATGATCGTGCGAATAGATCGAAACTGATTGTGAGTATGGCATCTGATGCGCTGGATCTACTTTTATTAATCCTCAGCATTCCGCCCACAATGTGCTCGTCCTACATGCACGCCCGTCTTGATGAAGTCTTTAATTGTGTTTGGAGTGATTAGGAAACGGAAATTGGCACTCAAATAATTTACTCGCACATATCCTCAATTAAATTTATTTCAACTCAAGTTTCTTAGCTCGTGCATGTCAAACTAAGCTTAAAATACGTGGTGGTTCTTAATAGTACTTAAACCAACTTATGATAAGCCTATCGCTGGTGTTGCAAGCACTTCACGCGTTCGCCTCATCGTCACCATCATCATTTTCTCAATAAGCTCCTGAGTTTCAATTTGTCAAGCAGCAATTTTCCACTCTACCGGCTGGACTGTCTGCAATTATGCGCAGTTTAGAAACAACGCAGTTTCCTACGTGCGATCGTGATGAAATTGATGTTATCAAAGTTGGAGATCTTCAACGAAGATCTGATTGGTTTAAGTATTGCTCGGCGCAAATAACCTACTTACACACGAAGCTTTATTATCATATTTTCTTCCTTTAAACTATGTAATTAGGACGGAAACAAATGTATTACATTAATATTACGTATTATATATTCATGCTCTTTAGTTCCATTCTTTGAACTTTGAATTCACGTAAATACCATTTATGGAAATGATATTGAAGATCCTAACATTATTTATTTAGTTAGTTTTGTGAAGCAAGTGGATTTCCGCGGTATTATGCAAAGGTCCATTTTGTGGAATAATGCAAAAAAGGATAAAAACGAAATTCCATTAAAATCTGCCTTGTAATCCTCGCTTTCTGCTGCATCTGGCAATGGCTTCAGCGTTTTACGGGGATATTTGCATAATCGAACATAACTTATTTCTTTAACATCAGTGTAATCTTATTGGAAGAATTGATTTTCTTCCCTAATTTCAATATGTAGATAAATCATCTAAGAACAGCGCTATTTTATGCTAAAGAAATCAGGACACGAATATTAACTAGGGAATTGAAATAGATTAACATTAAATTTACTTTGTTGTAATTTTTCAATTAAAATAGATTTCAATTAAAATCTGTAGCTTCCATGATAAAAAAAACTTCAAAAACCCCTCAATATTTCAGGATAATAAGAAACACTTCATTTTTTTCCAAGGCAATACTTTTACTAGTTTCCGAGCTAGGAAGTTTTCTATAATTCCCATAAATTGGAAAAGTGGCAGTTCTGAAATAAACGATTCAATTGTACTTTGCTTGAGAAACTGTTTGAAGAAATCATAACAACTCAATACTTATCTGGGTTAGAATGGAAAGTAACAATGTTCAAGCTACTGAAACAGACTAATTAAGCAATGATCGACACGTAACTGAACAGTCGGTATTTAATGCAATAGATCTCATTAATACAATCGAATTGGAACCAATTTAATATTCATGAGGTTTTGTACTTTATAGACGGTGGTAATTTCTAACTTTTAGGTCAGCTGATGATAAAACATTCATCGCCAGAAAAATGTTTGGCAGTTGAAAACTGAAAAATTCTGAAAAAACTGAAAATTCTATTATTATTATTTTTTTAGAATAATATCAGCCTCGCCATTGCAAGTTCTTTTCTTGTTAATTTTTCCCTTCCATACATTTGGTTTTACCTATGTAAATGTTGCCATGCAAGAGATAAGCGGTATCAGCATCATAAATCCACCTATGGCTTATGATAGAGAGCTACCCGGGTACCCGGGTATGTAAAAAAACGTGTAATTGGGGCATCCGCACAAGGGTTAAGCTAAAAAAAACTTCCGATTTCGAAAAATAGTTTTGCCTTGGAAAAAATACGAAATAAATAACTTGGAATCAATTTTTTTCTGAATTTTCCGAGTACTACGCGTTATTACTCTAATCAAGTAATGTAGGAGGCTTATTCTACGCCCCATAAAAAATTGATCAACAGCGGTGCCACCAATCTCGTGCCGTCTCCTTGTAAGCATTGGAAATACTTCTACGTGTATAATTCCTTTCAGAATTCATTGCGGAAAATTCCCTGTACTGGTCACAGTGCATATTTATTAAAATTGTCGATAGTTTTTGTCCAACATATCAAAGGAAATTCACATATAGTCTTCCTAGAGCCCGCGCTTGGAATTGTTTGTTTGAAATTGATGGAATAACTTGTTCAGAAAAATCCTAAAACTCTACTAGCAAACCGTTCATAAAGGTGGCTACAAATAGGTGACAAGAGGAAGTCTTTGCACCTCATTGGAAATTTACTTGTTATGTAAACACAAAGCGACCACGCTTTTAGCGCGTCGAACGCACAGCGTGTATTTCCTATATAGAAACGTACATGATTTGTAGTTACTTTTAGATAGTCTACATCATGTACAGTAGACTCTCACTAATTCAAATTCTTCGTAAATCGAAGTGAAAATTTATCCTGAAACTTAATTGCTAGATAAAATCTCTTATTAATTCGACACTCTTGGCAATTCGAAGTTTTTCGCTTGTCCCGTCAACTTCGAATTATCGAGAGTGTACTGTACATATATCAATTTGAAATTTCGAATTGGAATTCTGCGTTTTTATAAACGTCTGTCAAGGAACAGACGAATAAGTTCGACCTAGCTAAGAATTTGAATTATTGATGTGCGAATTATTCAGTATTTGTAAATGACTTCTACGCAGAGCAGTACGAAGTAGGCAAATATTTCATTACTTATTACGTAAGGAACAATGAAGTGGAAGATCCTAAATTTTTAATGATTAATTTCAACACGCAGATCGTTGGTATCGTTATTCTTCAAGCATACTTAAATTACTGGGTAGAGTCGATCAGACTCGTATTAATGGATCGATTATTGCAGAAACCTATCACGCGACATTTTTTTCAAAAAAAGAATGCGATTAGAGTAGATTGGGGAACTTGGAACAATCACTATAATATCATTCGTTTTCTTCACCTGGTTGATTTGAAAAAAATCATAGGTGTGGAAAACGGTATTTCATGCCGGCACACGAAATTTGAGCGAATTTGTATAATTATTGTGATAACTAGACAATAAACAAAAGTGGCGCTTGCATTCCGGAGCCTCAATAATTATTTGCGCAACGCAGAATTCTTTTACAGCAATAATAACGCACTTATTGCGGTGGATCTTGAATGACCAATGTAATTTAAGGCCTCCTGATGCCGTGTGAAGAGAATTTAATCATATTATCAGTTCCTTTCATGATTATGTTCATGTTATTACGAAGGAAAAACCTTTCTTTACTAGTTTTCAAAATAAAAGATTTTCCGTTGTCCACAAATTGGAAAAGTGGCGCTTGAAGTGTTTTCGAAATAAACGACTCAAATATAATATCGTTAATCTTCGACTGATGTGAATACAGTGAACTATTGAGCATTTGTGAAGGTTATATGTACCTCTATTAGTTTGTGGTAATAATGCGACTACTATTTGTAAAATTATGTTTATTTAAGACATACTCCTACATGCAGTTAGTAAGTGACTAAACGGACGATCGAACGTTAGATACAAAGGATTCCATTTGAAAGTAAGATAAAAAATGTTATATAACATGAGTGTGTTTATTGTTTGGTATAGTTACAACTGAAGAAGTTCAGTTTAGAACGAAAAGGCTTGAAACTAGAACAAACAAGAAACACGATTGCTGGTTTATAATAACCTTTTGTTTTAGTCATTTTCTCTTCAACTCTTCAAGAACTTCATAAGCTTCACGCTATCGAGTTAAATTAAATTTTGTTTTGTAAAATGTTTTGCAGTAATTTACCAAAAGTCGTAAATTTTCTTCAACATTCGGAAATGTCTGTGATCCACATTCGCGAATTTATCTGCTTGGAGGAAACAAAGTATCAAAACCTTTATTTTTAAAGTTTAATATTCCTCTACTGAAGATTAATGGTAATTTAGGTCTGGAATAAAAATCCGAGCGGTTGATTTTAATTGTGTAAAATCAGAAATATTTTTCTTAATTTATTTTCTAAGGGTATCTTTGCAGATAAAAACTGCTAGGTTTTCGAAATATACCGATTGAAATCATATTCATCATCAAAAACGTAATAAGTCGGCAAACTGTAAAGGAGATATTCTGACCAAAAGTATGTGCCATTTATGCACGAATAATCGGACATCCAAATTTCAGCGATTTTCGACAATTATTGTGATACCTAGACAATAAACAAAAGTGGCGCGTACATTCCCGAGCCTCAATAATATTTTTGTACAATATAAAATGCTACTACAGTAATAATAACGCACTTATTGTGGTGGATCTTAAATGACCAATGTGGTTTCAAGTCTCCTAATGCCGTGACAAGAGAATATAATCACGATATCAGTTCCTTTCATGAGACATGAATTGTGGGTTCTACAATTCGTATTTGGGGTGTGTGGACCACTGGAGCTGTGCGAGCAATACGTTTTAGTGGACTAGCAAAACCAACTGTACTTCAAGGTCTGTAGAGTAATCAGTTGAGCTTCGCGTCGACCTTTCGATAAAAATATTTTCTTATAGTAAAAATAGCAATATTACAGTTCCTAATTATTTAAAAACGTTTATTTTATCAATAAAAACATTTTATTTCATTGATTTCCTTCAAATTTCTTCAAACCCGTCCCAAGTTCCCCATAGTATGGGCCAATTAGGACGAAAAAACATTTTGGAAAATTTTAAATTTTTAACAGAATCTTATAATTAATTGAAAAAATATTGCGTTACTTTATTCAACATACTTTTTACTTTGTTGTTTTATTGTTCTTTAATTCATTGCGTTTGGGTTAAAGTGTATAAGTCAATTTCGACTTTTAATGAACCAAGGAATATTGCCTAAACCTACGTCAATCGAGCCACGTGATACCCATGTATGATAGTTCGTAGTTTTCGTTTTACTAAAGATTGCTATTTTAAAAGCAAATACCGCTATGATTAAATACATAAATTCATTACTTCGAAAGCGGTAAAATCAAAGTGCTTTTAATCATTCCTGATCATCGGCATGCACTATCCTACCACCTATACAGTTACGTACTAATTAATGTGTAATAGGTTCATCCATGAGTCTATATTTCTTTACTTGCAACGATGCAATGATAATAAAGATATTGCTTTAGTATGCAGAGAGAGGAATATTAAATGTCCGAGAGGAAGTGCACTGCTGTGCTAATTGTAAGACCAAATGCAAGACATATCTGCAAAATTTCAGAATTTTAGATGTTCACGTACTTGCATGCGTGTGTTTATCTTCGCTCTACTAAAATGAAAAGTAGTATTTTCGCAATAAAACAGTACAGTTTGAGTAATACGTTTATTAGTGGTTATGGCGTTATTTCCTTCATGTGGCAGGAAATGCATTTGTTTCAATAATCCTTAATGAATAAATCGATATTGCTAGTTCTTGCTTGTTCTCTTCAATATAGAATTTTTAAAGGAAATATACATTTTCAACATTTGCGCGAGAATTTATCTTACTATTTGGATAACATCAAAAGTAGGGCTAGGATTCTGATGACTTTAAAATTAACAACAAAAGTCAATAAAGACCAATAATGAATTCATAGCCGATAAAATGAATTCATCCTATAAAACAAATTTTGAAAACACAAAAAAAGTAAAGAATTCATGAGAAACATTGGGTTTCCTTTTAGAATTAAAACGGTTAAAAAAATCGCACCATTCCTCAAAAAAAAAAAAAAAAGATGCAATAGAAACCACACAAAAATGCAAGAAAAAACAATGTAAACCTCAAAAAATGCTTAAAATAACATAAGATTTCTATAATTCTATAAAATGCTCCACTCATCGGAAATGTCAAAAAATGGATAAACAAGTGTTCACTAAGTAAATTAATGTATTATCACGAAATTCGATCGAATTTTAAGTCATATTATGATAGCTAAACAAGTACATACCATGAATTTCATTTTTCTACTTCGGTTTTCTTACAAAAAGAAAATTTAGGCGCAGTTTAGCCCTTAATTACACAGTGCGTGACTCAAAAGGGCGCTCGGTTGATTCTAGTATAGAAAAATTCGTAATTTTTTTGCTTTATTTTTTACCATCTTGAAATATTCCAGTTCAGGCGTTCATTTTTGCGCAAAACATTGTCAAAATCAACCGAGCGGACTTTTTTTGATAATCCACCCACAGTGTTATTAAACCGTAATTCGTAATTAACGTTCAAAACAGAATTATATTAAATTTAATGACAACGTGGATAACGCAAGTCATGAAATTGCATACAACTAACATTCATAATAGAATGACAAATTCGGATTATAGATTAGCATAATAATCATAACAAGAGGTCCTATCGTTCTGAATCTAATGCATAATTGTATTGCCATCCAATCTAAACATTTCCTGACACTTCTATTTTCTTCGGTTGCGTAGAAGTGGTCGAAATTTACTCACAAGATTTGAAAACATCAGGTTCATAGGAACGTATTAAAAAAGTCAAAAATTAAAAGCTTATTGATTGTTAAAGATGAAGATAAAGTTGAATTTGCCATGAAATTTCAGATCGCCTATGTTTTATCAGGAGGATCCACCTCATGTCATTACTTGATATCATTAGATAAGCTTATGTCCCATGTACGGGCTTGCGGCTTAATCAGTGTTTGAGGGCTCACAAAGCGCTTGATAACATATAGGGGAAGGCGGGGCGAAACAGCTCACGTGGCATCACTCCTCAAAGCATTAACTATCATCTAGTTCAGTCCGCTGTTATCAACCGACGCGCTGCATTTAATAAAAAATACTTATTGGTTTTGCGGTAATCAGATTATATTACTAACGATACACGAACTTGAAATATAAATATTTATTAGTTATTAGTTGTTATAAGCTTGTGGTAGACTATCTTTTAGAGTATTGGCATTATGGTACAACTTTTCAATTGATATCAATTGTAAAGAACATGTTATTTCTTTCTTGGAAGGTTGGTCTTCACAAAAAATAACAAAACGACAAAATTGGAATAAGAAAACAATGGGTATTGATACTGACGATGGTAAAGTAGTTCATTTTCGCTCTCTTCTTAGAATTATGTGTGATTGATGTCATTGCTGACAATATATTACATATTTCAAGTGTGTAAATACGTTCTTATTAAAATCTTCTGCCTTCCTACCATGTTTTTAGATATTTATTGAAGTAAACTTCAACAACGTTTTGCTTTTGTTGTAAAAGTCATTATTATACATCTAATACATCTAATCATTCCAACTGGTGTCAAATGATTGTTAAAAAACCAATAAACAGTTTCATAACATGATACATGCACCGCGTTGTTCTACAATCCCAAAGAAAAACCGCCCCGGTGTCCCCTATAATATTTGATTATCGTATAAAGCAGAATAATGCTTAACAAACAACTGTTTTTTCCAGTGAATAAATTCATTGATTCATTTATTTCATTCTATTCAGTTCTTTTGCAGAATTGGCGACAATTGGGACATAACATTCACAAAATATTTATTTATTCCAATAAATGAAAATATTGAAATACATAAAAAAAGTATCCGAATTTTCAATAATACAACAATGTTGTCCATCTCATCCAATTATACTCCACTACGTAAATATTAAGAAGTAAACAGTCAGCCTCATTAGGTTCTCCTTTACTTAATAACAAAAGTCATGTAATAACGCAATAAATTATGTTTGGGTAATGCCTTAATATTGATTTCAATGCAGACTTCGACAAGGCGTACCGTATGACGCATTGAAATGGAAAAAGCGTGTTTTCCGCATTGCGCATATTAATCATCATTGATGACTTTCCATCTAGTTCTAATGATTTATACTTCACATTCAACGCCTTCGAAATAATTTAATGTGTCTTTGTTTTATTCCAGTATACACACACTATTTCTCATGGGAAATGTGTGTTTTTATTTAGCTTCTATATCTGACCAATAATTTCCGGCTTCAATTCGAGTCACTTATAGAATGTATACCTACATACTTGAAGTACAAATAATTGATGGTATACGAGTATTAATTGCATGTTTCCAATATGTACATAGTTTCAAGAATTTAACTAGGTGTATATTTACGTGATATTGAATAGTAATTAATGCTACCATATTGACTTCAATGCAGTTTTTATTGCTTCATTAATTTTGATATCCACCCTAAGAGATACTTATGTGTAGAATGTTAATGTATATACTATAATGAGACGAAATTCCTGGTCTATACTAAAATTAACAACGACATAAAACTTAGATTTAGGGAGATATCACAAGTTAATTGAGAATAAAAACACATAGAAAATAATATAAATGGATAAAATGATATTGCCTAATACCGATAAATTGGTAATTCGAGGTTTCATTAAATGTAGCATCAATGGAACCTACACAGTTTTTACTAACTTGTGAAAATACCTTAACCATGTTTTTATCCTGCAAATCTTTTGAGTGAATCCTATGTTTTCAAATGTTTTAAATTGTTTTTATCTCCTTTACTCAAGTTACATCCAGCATTGTAACTTTTGACATGAATTTTTGGTTTACATGGGGGTAAATGTAAAATAAAACGAGTGTAACAAAATTGGGAGATACGGTTTGGTATTATAGCTCAGAAAGTACACCTCACATTCAAACAAAATTATACCAATACTTAGGCGAAGGTTCAAAGAATTCACCACGGGCTATTAGAATGCTGACACCTCGCGCGTAGTGGCAGAGGAAGCGCCGTCATTTTAATGATATTTTGTGGTATATCGAAATTTGTATTTGCTATAACTTTTGACTCAGTTAAGGTACAACTTCCGGGAAAGTTTTAAACGATAGATCTCGTAAAAATCTATCTATTGCCCAAAAAATATAGACAATGATTTTTACAAGGTGTTAAAATGAAAGAAATTATCAAACATTTTACGGCACGCGGTGTAGCTCTAGATTTACCTAATTGTAAGACGAAACGAATTTGGGAAGTAATTTCATAATCTACATTAGATTACCTAGGGAAGTACATAGCGGTTATAGAAAATATTGATTAATTCATTTATATTAACTGTAAATATTAATTTATTGAAATTCCTCTACGTACTTCTGTGGGATTAAGGATTTCAAAGCTAGAAGTTAGGTTTGCAAGGTTTGCAATGTCATATATTGACAATGTAACGAAATCAAGGCATATAGTTTGACTTTACCTGAAGGGACCCCGGCTTCGCGAAACGTAATTGCCCGGCTCTGATAGCAGCAGATACCTGAAGATGAAACTATTGCACCCTGTGCAATATGATGACTCAACACGCTCGACACAAGAGCTGCGACGCGTACCGCAATTTGGAAGTTATTTTGCCGCATTATGAAATTTGCAATCAGTGTTCGTTTTCGTTTTGACACAGTAGTGTCATTCAAATATAATACATCTATTTAAAAAATAGTGATAGTGATTATTATAAGCTGCTACATTAAAAATATGTATTTAATATTTTTATATATAGTTTTGTTGTCTTGCATTTATAGATCAGAATCGGAATCTTCTGAGGAATCATCCTCAGTGACAGATGATAGCGTCAGCGAAGAATTGGAAACCATTGTCCCCAAAGTGCGGAAAGAAACCACAAAAAAAGAAATAACACCTGCTGACAAACAGAAGAATTCAGAGTCGCAACCAAGCGAGGCTGTTAAAAGTAACTTGGAGTTGCTATTGGATTTGGAACCTGCAGAAGGCACCTATGCGCCGGTAATGACGCCCTCTTTAGGGGGTTTCCTTACGCCTATGGACAACCATGCGAATTCCAACGCTGGCCATCAACCAGAGATTCAAGTCATTGCTCCTGAGGAATATTCTCACACGACGCACGAAGTTTTAAACAAAATCCACGGGAAGGGCCTAAGTATCTCGTACAGATTTACGCGGAACCCTCACTTGTTTTCTGCATCTATGGTCAACATCAATATGACTTTCACGAATAATTCTAATGAGGAGGTTAATGATATTCGCATAGGACAAAAGGTAAGCGAGATGATTTAGATCAGACGGCATTCTTTAAAGCTGATCTTTATAAAGTATGTTTCCTTATTGTTAAGACGTTATCTCCGGGGATGTCAATCCATGAATTCGCTTCGATTTCCTGCCTGCCCGCCAATTGTACCCTCCCAGGAACACTGGGCATAGACTTCAACGACTCTTTACATTCAGCCAACTTGGAGATAGTCTCCTCGTTAGGTGTAAGCAGTATTTGCATCAAGGCGGATGTTGGAGAGCTACTAAGACCTGTTGTTATGTCCGAAGAGGTGTTCTTACGGCATCAAGGGAAGCTTAGAGGGATGAATGAGCACGGAGACGTTGTGACTGTCGCTGAGCGCAAACTAAACAAGCGGGAGGTGTGTCAAGCCGCTAATTTGGGTGTTATTGAGAGTAGTGATCCGGATATTTTAAGGTTCGTGGTGAAATACTAGTAATGCATTGTTAGAAATGTTAAAATGTTCAAATTTTATGTCTAGATTTGCTGGGCAGACATTAACTTCATCATCTCTGGTGTTAATCACAGTCATGAAAGGTGAAAAGGTGATAATCACAGTGAACTGCGAGAAAATTGTAATAGGCTCGATGCTCTTCAACAAACTGAAGCAAGTCTTGTGTTAACACGCATGCAACATTCCCACGTATAAGACATCATTAATTACGAGAAAGTTTTACGTTGTTTTAATATTCTGTTCATTACTGGTTGCAATCTGGTGTCAAGTTTTGCAGTGCTTTTATATCAAATATAAATATATGAAATTCTATGTTATGAAACGTAGTTTTATTGAGACAAAAATACAAACACTTAACCTCACTTACCAGTCGTACATATGTTCGACGAAATCATGAAAACCTTCATCGAACACGTTGAACGGTGGACGAGATTCAATCCACGCCGGAATCTCATGCTTAATCTCCGTTTTAATAGGAACCTCGAATAACTCGTGGAGATAGTATTCAAATTCCTCTTTTACGTGCGTCTCCCCAAGTCTGAAATCAATAATATTGGGATCCGGTTCCAGTTTAGGAGCGGGAGGACTAAAAACCTGGCAATTCTCCTCCAAGATCGCTTCAATACTCTCCACCAGCTTATCATAAGAAAATGATTCATGCGACCTTCTCGTCCTTTCTTTCTTCTTCTCATCCTTACCACTCTTATCCCGATACTCGATATTCTCCTTATTCGATGACGAAGACGCAGACTTTCTACTATCCTTGCGTTCTCTGCGCGTATCCTCGCCTTTTCCTTCACTTCGCTTCCCGCTCCGCGAGTCCTTCTCTTTATCCTTGTCCCTCGACCTCGAACTGCGCGCCTTGTCTTCCTCTCTGTTCTCTTCTCGCAACTTCAGATAATAATCATACCCTACACTGTACGTTTCCAGAGAATGTTTGATGATACCCTTCAGGACTGCCTCCATCGTGTCGTATTTTGTCTCCATTCCAGTGGGAGGCGTAGGATATCTACAAAACTCAGCGTGCTCGATCTGCGTCTGCTGATTATTGGGTGGTGTCATATTAGGCACGTCCTGAATGGATAATTGGCGCATATTATGCGCAATTCTCTCAAGAGTAGAGATTAGGTTATTCTGGATACCCATCAGTCTAGGCATATCCATTGCATCTAAATGTAAAGCCTGGTCCACCTCCATGCTTCCCCTGTTGAACGCGTCAATACGGTTACGGACCATGTCATCGTAGTAAGCTGGTAAACCCCCAAAACTGGCCTGAATGGCAGCGGTTCTCATAGACTTACACAGTGCGGAATTTAAAGGAGAGGTTTGAGATTCCTCGACACAGATTATGAGATGATTCCTGTTGCAAGTGATGAAGAAAGCAAAGTCTTCAACTTTATTGTCCTCCTTCTTGATGGGGTTTTCCCTCATGATTACGTTGCCAATGCGATCGGCGACGCTGCTGTAGTTGTATTTATCGACAATGGACGCCACCTTGTATCTCTGCGTCCAATCCACAGGAGTGTCCTGAATCTCCAAAGTGAACGGATGCCACCTGGACCCTATCAAATTCATGATGAGTTTACCAACGAAATCGGCAAATGCGATATTCTCCACGTCGATTGCCATAGCCCGATGTAGGAACTTGAAGAGGAGGATATTCCTCGCTTCCGGACGTTGGAGCGAGAAGTTAGTGTAGAAATACTTGGGTATCTCGTACATGATTTGCTTGTGGAAAATGGCGAATTCGGTAAAGGAGCAGTAGTACGTAGGAAAGTCCCTAACCGATGAAGCAGCTCTCTGCACAGGTATTACTTGATTAGCTTGGGAAGTAGGGAAGGGTTGTAGGACACTGCTGGAGGTAGAGGCTAACAAAGGACCTGAGGAATAAGGAGTTACAATACTACGGGTCATAGGAGTTGGTCTACCGTAGCCTACGAACGTACCACCAGGATGCGATTGGGTCTCAGGGACACTGCGCATTGTGGGAGTGTAGCTCATACCACTTGCTAGGGTAGTGCTGGACGACGAAGGAGTCGACAGTCTGGTCGATTGGGGCCCAGGACGTCGGGGAGTCTGCATGGGCATGTTAAGAGCAGGAGCCGCGCGTAATATACCCGGAGGCCGTTGGGATCTCGGGATAGGCCGTCCTGCACCAGCCTGCATGACATGGACATTCGCGGAAGCGATTAATTGCGGAGACGCGGTCGATTGGAACGCGGGTTGCTGCATTATGGTCCGGGCAGGTCTTGGGATGGCACGCTGAGGTGCCTCGGGCATGCTGATGGACTGCATCATTGGGTCGTTGTTGGACATGAACACGTCCAGCAGGGGCATTGACGAGGCTGAGTTTGAAGGTCTTTGCTCCATGTTATTAGGGTTATTTTGGTTGTTTGAGTTGTTTGGGTTGTTTGGATTGGTTGCACTGTTGCTTGTAGACGGCTGGTTTCCGTTCCCACTACGAGGGTTTAATCTCGGGCGGTTGTAGGGATAATTGGGATCCATTTAGATAGAACTAAAATAAATGAAAACATTTTAAAGTATTAAATGTTGTTGATGGTTTAAATGTCGAATGCGGATTGTCATTGACACATTTTAATTTTAAGTGTTGCATACGGTTTATAATGTTATTCAAAACAGATTTTTGCCTTGAACTTATCAAAAAAATGCCGTTTTGGAAAAATTTAGATAAAATATTTCAGAATGATGTCCAAAATTATTTTTAAATTTCATTTTTTCACCAATATCAAAAAGTTGCTATAT
>JAODVP010010206.1:0-16921 GCA_025400035.1 Tetradonia laticeps
GTAAATTTATACACAATTCTGTATCAAAATGTGTTAATTTTCATTCTGTGTCCGCGTTAGGCAGTGTCTCCTTAATCCTTAATTCTGATCGTAATTCACGGGACCGTAAAATTATTACGCTGCACAGTTTTCCCCTTATACCAGGGTGCGCTTAGGACAGGCTTTACTGTACCAAGGTTCATAGAATTTCTTGATTATTTTGACTGGGCTATTCATAAGTGTGGGTTTTTCCTATACACAAAATTTATTATTATTTTTTTTAAGCGTAATTTAATCTAATCTTTATCTATTTAGCTATCGATATTAAACATGTAAGTTGTTTACTGTACGTTGTAATAACGAAAACAGTTCCCATTAAAAAACCATCATAGTACACGCAAATATGCACTATACATAATAAAATATGCACTAATTGTTGCATTCAAAACACTTGAAATAGAAATAGTAATTTTAAATACCACGTATATAATTTAACATTAGGTATACACAGGTTGGCAGCGGTGGGCTCAACCCAGTTAAACCCACCCGATTTTACACAGGTGAGAAAACCCATACTAGGTGAACCCCATAAGAGTAATAGTTTTATAAAAGTCTATCAAAACAGAAAGAAAATTAATATCTAGGTCGTAATTCATAAAAATTAAAACTTGTGTTTTATTATTTACTAGCTGTAACCTACGCACGTTGCTACGCCAGTAACTAAATTTGACGAAAATACACTACACACATATTAAATTAATTTTCAATAATCTTATTAATTTTGCGAATATTTTCCAAGAAAGGCTTTGATTGCTTCGACTCACGTGTAACATCTGATTGCAACGTTGAGAATGGTAGGTGTGGTAGGAGTTGTAATTCGTTAGCGCAGCACAATCGTTTCGAAAACTAACATTTGGGCTTAAGATTGAGGACGTTATAAAAGTTCCGACATAAACTAAGCCACGCCCCTAAAATTTCTGGCTCATTTTCATAGATAAATTTAGATAGGACTAAAAGATTCAGGCAAAAAGGGTGGGGGCGTAGCTTGCAAACTTTGTAGAATTTCCCAATTAAGACTCTTAGATACAGGCAGCAATCATCGTGACTATCATAATAGAATGTACCAAAAATTAAAACAATATGTAGTGTTCGCCTAAATTGAGCGGTGTTTACAAGAATAATAATTTACACCCTTCTGCCTCGTTGCTCACTTGTCTCATTGTCAGATGAATGATGAGTTTATAATCTTATTTCCGAAAGGTTTTCCAGTCTTCCAGCCGACCAGTTTTGGGTATTAAATTCTAGTTTCTTGTCATCATTGAGGGATATCCGGGCTATTATCATAGGAGATACCGCATCCGCGGCCCTTGTATTTTAGAATGAAAACAATACATTACTCATAAAATTGCAAATTGCAATATTATATTCACATATTTCAATGATTCAATTAATTATATTGTTATTATATAGTTCGTAGAATGAAAATTAAAATCGTTAAAGTAATAAATGTTCTGGCGGAGAGAGTCAAGCGTTACCGCCCAAATTTCAGTTCAGTGTCCACAGACTCCACAGTATTCACGGACTGGTCGTAACACTATACTCCACGAAGTAGTAAAATTGATTGTATATTTCTATATACCATATGCATTGTTCTCTCTTATCGAAGCTTGAAATATGATGCTGAGCATTCACACATCTATGTATAGTCTAAGCTCAGAGTGGTTTATTTTCCTTTGGGGTTCCCCACTCTTACCATTCCCGAGCGGTAGAGATTAAGTGCGAGTCTCGCTTTGTCGCCGATAAAACTAGATGCCCACACAGCCCAAGCGGCGTAAGCGTCGTAAGCCTCTACACGTGACCCTGAGAGCTTGCAGTGCTTACCTACCAACTAGTTGTTTCAGTTGTATTCGTACCCGTGCATTGGCTCTGAACGGTGCACCCTGCGCGCCGGTAATTTGTGTTTATTCAGAGTATTCTGTGTGTAGTGCCGTGATAACCTACAAGAATCGTGATGAGTTGTTTCGGGAGCGTTGTGGTACCGGAAGATGTAAGCAAATGAAATGTTTTCACTCCTTTATGTTCTAATTCAATTACGGTTAGGCTTATGTGTCCGTCCGGTCGAAACTGATTGAAGATGGCGGCGAAATTGACCGGCCTACCCGCTTTCGGCGTACCACCGATCGTAATTTTATTTACATCATGGCGTTTTTCTTCGCTTTGTTGGTGAGTATTTGTTTATTATATTATGTATATTGAAATTTTAAGTATGTTTAAAAGCAGATTATATCTTGTTATGTCATGTTATGTCTTCTTTAACAGTCCTGCATGCTAATATACTGCAGTTCCATGGGCGGCAAAGGCGATTGGACTTTTTTAAACTCATTCACCAATGCAAATAGTTTCCGTGAACTGCCGAACGCTGATAAAACTGTCCCCGCTGTTTCGCAAATAATTGCCATTATCATTGCTTTGATAATAGCTACCATTCTTGTCATGCGATACTTTATCGGCGTCTTCATATGGGCGATGCTTGTAGTCGGCAGTCTTGTTGCAATTGCAATCAGTGTTTACTTATGGTAAATATGTATATTTTATCATCGTTGATAATTCCAATTGGGGGACGTTATTTTATATTAACTAGTCTCAATCTTTTAGGTGTGCCTTTTTCGCTGTTAAGGAAAAAACCCATGGATTAATCATTTTCCCAATTGTTGCTTCAGTAATCACGTTCGTGATCGTGTTCCTAATCTACGCGACTCGTAAGCGGATCCAGATGATAATACAAGTTTTCAAAGAGGCAAGCAAAGCAATCGGAGCAATGCCGCAGTTATTTATACAGCCTGCGCTGGTAAGTAACGCGTGTTTATGTCATATCAGCAAATTTTATTTTATACAAACGATGGTTTTATATTTCAGTCATTCGTCGCGTTTATAACATCGGTTGCAGTATTCACTGCGTTGTATACCGTTGTAATAAATGCTACACAACAGGAATCGTATGAAACCGGAAATGGTCCAGATGATATAGTCGTTTGTACTTTTGTCTTTCTGTATTGGGGCCTTATCTGGTTAACGTATTTTTATAAAGGGTGTCAAAGTATGGTAATTGGAGGTACAATTGCTACCTGGTACTATAAAAGGTCGGAACATTTTGATGTAGCTTTTATTGTCCTAACTAATTATTTCTTATAATTAATAGGGACAAAAATAACTTGGGTTCACCAATGTGGACAACAACTAAGAATCTCCTGCGTTACCATTTGGGGACAGTTGCATTTGGTTCATTTCTAATGTTGCTTATGCAGATCATCAAAAGCATTGCTGATTTCTTTATGAAACGCAAGAAATTATGCTGTTGCTGTGCGTGTTTCTGCTGTTTACTGAAGAATTTTATCAAGTACTTTGAAGGAATTATCAAATACTTCACCAAAATGTCCTACATTATGACTTGTACGTTGTTCCTTCTCACTTACCTTTGTAGGAATGACGCAAAGTAACAAATCTTATGATTTTAGCAATTCATGGTTTCACCTTCTGCGTCGGATGCAGGGAAGCAATTGTTCTGTTAGTGCAACATGCCTTCTCTCTGATTCAATTAAAATGTTTCTGCAAATTCGTTCTTGGCCTTCTTCAACTTATCATTGTCGCTGTGGTTGTCACGCTTTGCAGAATTATGTTTGATCCCGAAATTTGCGATTTTCTTTCAGTGTTTGGAGGAGTCTTTGCATTTTTCGCTGCTAATAGTTTCTTAAGTACTTACAACGTAAGTTCCCTTGGACTTCCCGTCTTACTATGAGTATTAATATGACTTTCTTTCCAGATTGCCATTGATACCATATTCTTATGTTATTGTGAAGACCTCGCTGAGAATGATGGAGTGACCAAGCCTTATTTCATGTCCAGGGAGCTCATGAAATTCATGGAAGACTCCAAGAGAACTTTAGGGGATATTGTTCGCGATATCGCTGGAATGAATGATATGCCGCCAAGACCTATTAATTAGTTTACTACGTGTTCACATTATTTTTCTTACTTTTGTAAATGTGCGTTTATATGAATATCTAATATTTACTTATAATTAGAACAACTACCATGTTTGTATTACAACTCTCTTTCTATATTAAATGTTTTTTTATGGATAACTTTTAAAGCTGTGTTTACATATGTGAAATTTCCTCGTGAGGAATATTATTATGTTCTATTCGCAGGGGAACTTCCTGTAACTAATTATCGCATTGACAAGAACGACTTCTTGGAAAAATTGCAAATTTTCTTAAAGCCGCAGGTATTTTAAATTTTTTATTTATTCTCATGAGAAAATTTCACATACCTGTCTTCAAAGCTTGAAATTTGATATTTTAATATAGGCAACTTACGTTGCTTTTAATTTAGTTAGTTCAGGTACGTGTCACCTGCTTCAGATGGCGCTGATGTTTTCTTTCAAAAATGTTTTCAATTTGTTATGAAATACAGCCTTATTCATAAAAATTCAACATTTTAAACATTTGATTACTTAAATACTGTTTATTTGCTTTTATTTTTCATGAACGATGGCTTGATATTGCTTATTCAAGCAAAACTGTACGCGCAGTATTGTCACCTTAATTTGAAAAGTGTGAAATTGCAAGATGCAAAAGAATAATAAAATTATTAATAAACAAAATCACAATAATAATATAGCTCAGTGGTTTTGGATTATAATGATATACTTATGTTAGTAATTCTCTAATCCAATTAATTTATTTTTCTTTTAATTCCCAACTAGTTCCGATCTTGATGTGATCTTCATCAGGGAATTATATTACATAATATAAAATTATATAAAATAATTCCCTGATGAAGATCATATCAAGATCGAAACTAGTTGGAAATTAAAAGAAAAATAAATATATTGGATTAGATAACTACTAACAATAAGATAAGTATAACAAAATCACTGCCATAATTTTCATATGGGTAGGAATCCCACCACCACTTATATGCAAATATTTTCTTTAGGAAATCTGTAATTTGTCTAAATTAATCCTCATCATATTCGACAGAAGATTATAATTTTTTGGTTGACAGCACCTGAATTCTTCATATTTTTAATAAATCTTAAACAAAAATGTTCAGATCATACCTAGTTACTTGTTATTTAATATATATAATATGTATGTACTTTCATAGTACATATAGGCATTTTCATTTACACGAAATGTCATGAACTAGGGATATTCAACTACATAGCTATTAATTTTGTCACGTATCACCATACTCAACAGAAGCGCTACAATCGTTTTTTTATTTCATACACCAGACTATAAATGCATTAATAAAAGAACGTATATAAAATAATTTATTTTAAAACAAACTTTTTATTATAAACCAGCTATGAACTTTGAATAAAATCATTCGTATGAAAGGTTTGAAACTTATCACCAGTCTTCATGTCAAAACATAACCTAGCAAACATAACAATCACAGATTGTGAGTCTGGTGAGTTTTGTAAATCATCTCAAAAATGGGTTTCTGCTGTGTGCCCGGCTGCAAAAACCAATCAGGAAAGAGGAACGTTAACAAAGTCTCATTTCATGAATTTCCACTTGCACTGTCCAGATGCCTGCTGTGGGTTGAAAAAATAAATAGAGATGGTTTTGTCCCAACTGATTACTCATATGTGTGTAGTGAACATTTCTCTCCAGAGAGCTATATGGAAAATATAAGCACACGAAGATTGAAGCCCAATGCAGTTCCGACAATTTTCAATACCCTTCCAGAACAACGGCAAACAGTAAAGTTTCAATAACTACATACAATACTTTATACATAATATCTTTATATTTGTTTAGGAAACAACACGTCAAAAGGCGATAAGAAAAAAGAAACGTGAAGAGACCATAACAGTTATTGTTCAACAAGAAGAAGTCCCTATTGTTGATCCTACACCAGAAGAAGTAGACGTGGATACTATGCAAGCCCAAATACAAAATTTATTACTTGAACTGGAGGAAAAAAATGTGGAAATTAAAAAATTGAAGACAGCACTCAAATCAGCAAGAAGAAAAAGTGAAAGACGAGTAGTGAGGAAGAAATTTGACACGATATTGACACTACCTAAATTAGTTAAAAAGAGGCGTAAGATCTGTCGAATGTCAAAAGAACAATTGACAACAGCGACAACAGTACAAGATGCGTGATATATGTTATATCACACTACGAATTTCTTGATGTTCGTACCTTTTTTGTTATCTTTAAGAGAGTTTTATTATGCAATCTAAATAGAATAATATTTTTGTGCCACAGTTGCCCTTATGAAATGATGCATTGCACTTTTAGTAGTGTGAACTTAATTTTGACAACCTGTGACAAAATAAGTAGTTATAATTTCAGTATACTAGGAACCCGCATAAGTTGATGGTTCTACATTATCTATAATAAAGTGCACATATAATAATAACTATGATGATATATTGATAAAATCTTGATAACGGTTGTCCGACAAGCCGTTATCCGCATATGCAAATTCAGTGCACACTGCAGATCAATCTACAACGTGCCTGCGCAGCTACATGTAACAATTGTATTTCAAACTAAAACTACGAATATCAAGGGCAAGAATACTCAGCTACAACTACAGCAGACAAAAGTCGTAATAGTATCTGAAGTTATAGACCTAGTTATATACATATGCATTCCATCTCACTGTGTCTTCTCCTCTCACAGGAATATATCCGGTGAAGCGGAGCAACCTTGTATCTAGCGTGCAATGTACCAGCGTCTATTTCTCTCCTATCAAGTGACGTAACGGTGTCCACCACTCTTCACCCAGCCGCATCGTAGAATGTGAAAAATCCACGATGCTCGAAAAATTCCAAGCCGCGACTCGCGCAGGAGCGGCAGACTCCGTCTCTCGCGATTCATTCAGCGCTCTCAGCGCGAAAGGACAGAATTTGCGCCTAGTCTTATTACACCGCTCGAGTTGCGCGCCTCGCAATCCGTTCAGTCAACATAAAGCGCGTCACTCCAGAATTGCGCAGTGAGTGGGTGTCAGGCGTTGAAATCTCCTAATAAGTCTCATCATGCTAGCTAGCAGTGAACCCACATCTTACCTGCACTAAACCAGCTACTATTCGGAGGTGTACATACAACAGTGTAGATTAAAAGTGAGAGTTGATCTGAACTTGCGTGCGTTCTCGCTTCCGAGCAATCATGGTAAGTCCTGATGATCGGCATCTTCTTTTGTGTTGTTTCTTTGCTACCATTACTACACTAACTCCGCGTTTTAAACAATGGCATAGGAACAATCAGTAAAAGTCGCAGATAGTAACAAAAACACAATCGGCTAATTAGTGTTTTACAATTTCTGAAAAGTTACATTTTCGATAAGTGTACCTTGCAGGTGTCCGTTACACTTGTTTCCGTTGCAGTAGGTGCAAGCACCATTTTAATTCCACGCACTCACCTTGAGCTAGTAACGAGAACGGCTAGTCTCGCGCAGTTGTGTAAATTACCACGCAAATTCATATAATTCCACTGCCATACAAATTGGATAAAACGTTCTCACCATCTCAACACAACATCAACATTCCAGTAATGAGCAGTGTACCCGTTTGTTTTGTTTGCATTGTGTTGGACGCGTTGCGACATCACTTTGAGAAATCGCAAAACCACAAAGACGTAATCTTGATAACCACAAAGGAGCTCGCTGGCCAGAAGCCACGACTTGTTAGATCTGCAGGAGATTCTTCCGGCGGATGGAAACGCGGCGATGACGAAGAGACGCCGCGACCGCGGCGGTCGTTTGTCCATCCGTGCGTTGCGATTCGCATTCGTGCGCGCTATCGCGTCGCAATAATTCACGATCGCCAGAGACGTGACCCTGAGATCATTCCATTCTGCAATCCTTCATCCTTCATTACTCTTCGCTTGTAACGCTCGTTACTCTGACCATAATATAAATGGCAGCTGTGTCAACAATTAATGAGGAGGTGCAAATATTACCTATAGTTTTGTTCCATTAGTTACAAATGAAGAAAAAGTTACATAACTTCTGTATGTTAATATTCTTGTAGGCGAGTAATGTAAATGTCCCCATTCACGACCACTTTCGTTTTTTCTTTGATTTTTTCTTATGTCTACTCGCCCATTGTACAAATATGTATATGTAGGTGATGTAGGCAATGACGAGGTACCAATTTATTCTTTATTCCCATGGCTATATAAGTCCATGGCGCGCTTTCACTTCTCCATGGTTTGTATGGCCATCATCATCATTGACTTAAATACAACCTCCTGCCACTGTGAGTGATGCACCAACACGGTTTGTGTGTGCATCAGCTTAATGATTGTAGTAAAAAAATCTTTAGAATACAATGAATAGGCGTTCTTTTAATTAAACCACAACGTATATAATTGGGTTAGATTAGATTATTTGTACGTTTATGTCTGACAAATATCTTGGTAATTTTTGGCTTATGACTAGGGACCGGGTTGTCAGGTGAAATAAACAATCATTTTAAGTTTATTGAACCTATTAGGTTTTACAAAATTTTACGGCAGTATATACGTAGGTGTACGTAATATACTTTACAGCTTTCTATGCAATTTATTTCTTGGCATTGCAGTAGACAACACTGTATAGTCAGTCGTAAATGATTTTCTTTTGACATGTAACACATTCTACCTATTTATCCCATTTGTAGGTTATAAAAACTGCCAAATTTTAGCGTTAAGATTTTACAGTTAGACTTCAGCTTACTTAGCAAATTGATGGAATTTCTTTTTTTGTTAATTTAAACAGAAAAATTATCTAGTTTGCAATTTACATATTATTGGAAAAAATATGAAATTTTTTTAGATACATGAATTTCAAAAAATTCCATCAATATCCTGCTATCATTTCTAACGTAAAAACTTAAGATTACAAATACAGTTTATCTTGGTTATAACGTCCTCGCTTATTGCGACGAGTCGTTTAGTACGTATATTTTTAAAACGACGTTCTAATTCCCTATTATATTAAACTGATGTATTTTATTACTGTTATAACGTCATTTCTGATTTCTAGGGACCATATTTTCAACATTGAAAAATAGAAAAAATTACAGATTTGTACACTCCCAATTTTTATTGTAAATTTTACGCATATATGTATGAACATTAATGTCCAAATTTGAATTTTTGGTCCGTTTATTCAAAAAATAATCATAATGTAATATTTAAAGCGAAGGGGGACATTAAAAATTTGCCTGTACGGTTATAACGACAATCGGTTATTGCGTCACTATTTTTACGGTCCCTTCGATAATATTTCACTAAGAATTCAAATATATAGAAAAGATTGGAGTGATAGAAAGTCCAACCCGAACCCATCATTTGCCGGTCAGGTGAGTGACGGTCTAAAGGTAAGGTAATCAGCGGATTCGGGTTCGAGTAATATGAATTCCTTATTAACTATTGGATCAGAAATCTTCTTATATTTTTAATCTAAAATCGGATCCAACTCTTCTACAATCTAAAAATGATTTATTTACATATTTCAGTTTGATTTATTGCAAGAACTTAAGTTTTCATGTAGAAATTATGATTTATTGGTGTCTCCCGAAATTTAATTTTTGCTTTTAGTTGTGTAGTTTAACACTACACAACAAAGAATTTGGTTCCTGGATACCCATACATGATTATGGTGTATCTTGGCGCGTTGAATTATGATATGCAATTAGAATTGTTCTATCATGCATACTAAAAAAACGGCATTATGTAATTCGATGCGGGTGGTCAAGGTCGCCATAAGATTTCATATGTTCTTCTCTTTCTCACACTTATGAAGACCACAGGCATTTGAACGCGTTTGAAACTTTATTTTCTAGGTATAATATAACTCAATCCTTCACACTTCGTGTGACCCACGGTCAATTGTATATTGAATATATAACAAATATATATGGGGAAATATGGAAATAATACAAAAAACGTTAATTAAAACGTAAACACACTTCAAACATGGAATTTATTTTCATTAGTAACATGAATTATTAATACCTGCTCCTGAATTATGCGCTCATTGTCTCTTTATTCTAATATTGTCGTTTTCTTGTTTTCGTATGAAAAAAAATATCAAAGAAAGCTAAAAAACCTTTAAAATACTATCCCCATTCATGGCCACTTTCGTTTTTTCTTTGATTTATTGTGTACTCGCCCATTGTACAAATATGTAGGTGATGTAGGCAATGACGAGATACCAATTTATTCTTTATGTAAGCAACTTGCCATTTTGTCGCACATGCACTGTTTGACGATTATTCAAAAGCTGTGACAATTGAAATCTTCTAACCTAATGTTAATGCTGCAAAGTATGTTCTCGGTTCTCGGAAACAGTGTGTGTTAGAGTAAATCTGACTTCAGATCTGGATTTAGAGGACTGAAATGTACAAACAATAACTACATCGTTTTTCATCCAGGAACAATAAATAAAGTTGAGAATGTTGCGTAGTATAATTTCTGGGCTATGCGTATAAATCATACTCCAAGGAAGACTACATTAAGAAAGTTTTTAAAAACGTTTGAAAATAAAACATGAATATATAAACACACTTCGTGATTTTTTTAGAAACAGTCGAAAACTGCTTTGTTTAATTTTTTACAATTGCTTAAAATATCCGTTAAAGAATAATCAGATGATACTGATGTTTTAAATATGTTTTTTATAATATCTACTTACAAATTAAACTAATAGAATAAACTTAACAAGAATTGATTCATCATCTCAACAATCAACAACAAATTGTATAATCAATTGAACTATGTCTGGCTTTTTCACCAAAAATGATAAGAGATGAGTAAATAAAAAACAGTAGTCTTCAAATGGTTCAAAATTAGTATCCCCTAAAGGTTTGCACTCAGCTTCCAAACACCCTGTATAATTGTAATTATGTATTCACTCTTCTTATTGAAGCACAGTGGACCCTTGATTTACCGGGGAGAAAAAATTCATGCTCTATCAAGGAGTATAAGGTTTTAAATACAAACGGGTGATTCATGAAATTTCTTAGATATATCTATATAACTGGAAGTAATTTTAACTTTATACAAAAGTATAAAATATATGTATATTGATTCACCTATATTTCTTCACTAAATTAATTATTATATTTATATGTTTCGAAAAATCATTATGTACAAGTTAAAAAAATTCAAATACTATTTTTATTATTATTTCAATAACACCTAAGGGATGGACAACATATCAAATTTGTCTTGCACAAACTTCTAACATTCAGAACTGATAGAGATTAAAACAATGATGTAATTTCTGAACCAATTTTATCATTATTACTTATATTGTTGGTGTTATTCAAAAAACATGTTACCACAGCCATCGTTAAGGAGGGAGCCCACGGGGGAATTGTTTAAATAATAAACAACAGAGAAAATACCTATTTCTTTTAATTTGGGCAGGTTACACCCGTTCATTTTAAACATTTGTTAATTGTTAAATTTTTACGGCCGTGTTATAATTTTAACAGATTTTGGTATTCATTAGGCCTTTAAAACGACAGAAACACGGATTGTGCCTCATATTTGTAAAAATCAAACATCGAGCAGTCTGATTACTCACGTGTACAAATTACGGATACATACCATTTTAAAGGTTTAAAAATTGCACATTCAAGAAAACAATTCTAAGTGCATTTTCTGGGAAACTGTTAAAGTTATGACGATAAAACTTGCAGGTAAGATTGCTTATGCCAGCAACTACATTGTATCCAAAAATGGATTGGATTCGAACAAGCACACAAAAATGGGAAGAAATACTTGAAATTAGTCGAAAACTGAAAAGATATAGAGGGCCAATCTGTATGCAATTGCACAAACAGTTTTTCACGAATATTAATATTTTCCGAATTGAAAAATATTTTTGTAAACTTTAGGAATATTTAAATCTTACAGAACTGATGCCTATTCATATACAGAAGTCATTTCTGAAGATATTCGTTATCTTAGCAGTGTGGGTGGTAATTAATGTACAATATTAGTGCAATAATATTAATTCAATTTCGGAAAGTTAATTTCCAATATTCCTGGTTTTTAGGTCTGTTTGAAGATAATGAAAAATACTCGAATTAACTTTTATTTATCTTATGAATATTCACAAAAATGAAACATTTATTCATTTATATATACACTGGATATACAAATTGTCATTGTTAAATTAAAAGTGCATACTTTTTTTTTTCATTATACAATTCTCAATTTAGATAGGTTGGTATATTTTTTCAATATTTTTTTATCCCTAAAAATCTTAATATTGTTATGATATTGATAAAGTATTGTTTTCCAATGTTGATTAAATATTGTTTTCCATTACAATATCGTTTCAATATGAAAATAACATTGTTTTTAGATAGGGAAATAATATTGGCCCAGTATTGGGAACTAATATTGGTATTTACACCTGGATTTTTACAAAGTTTGAGTGTTCAATAAAGCTAATTGTAAGTCACTAATACATATTATTGAAAGTATTCAAGTCAAACCGCCCACTCCATCTCGTTGTTCTTGAACTTAAAAGAAACTTGTTTACTTTTTGAGCCAAAGATAATTTACTGCAAAAATTGTGTCAAACTGAAATTAAGAGTAGCGCAGTAAACAACGAAATTCCAAAATTACCTACTATGACTTACAATGTAAATCAAATAGGAAACTCCCAAAACTTCTACTTGTTTCCGAATAAATCATCATGAGTGGTAAAAATGAAAGACCCCAATAAATTCATAATTTTTAGAATCCAACCCATTAATTATAACGCAAAAAAATAACATTACGATGTGCCACATACTAAAATGATGTCATGTGCATTGTAAAACTTTACCTCAGGCAGACACATGTTTGTCAACACGCATAAATTATCCCTGCATTTACCAGTGACCGTAGTTCACAAGAATGCTAAGTTCGCAGCGTTTGCAGTCTCTGGGACCGGCAATGGTAGCAGAGATGACATTAAAATTATCAACGCGTGTGCAACCGGTAATTTCACTTCGTGCCTCATCGTTGTACGTGTCGCTGGCTTTAATTTTAACATGCCGCATAATTACTCCGTTGTTGTTCACCGGTTCAGACGTCACGTCGGGGACATTATACAAACATAGGTATATGAATAAGATGTTAAAAAACCTCTTGTATTTACCGTTTCCTGCCGTTGCCTTCCTAACTTGAAGGCAGAACTGAATGTTGACTCAAAATAACATCTGTTGTCTTTCCTTAACAATGCGACAAACATTACATAAAACTTGGTATATCTAGGCTAGGATTCTAGAGCGTGGTAGTTGCATAAACTTAGAATAAACATTTGCTAATGCTATTGTTATTTGCAGTAGACAGTAGTCCGTCTAGCAGCGTAGCGATCAACAATGGTAAAGAGGATCAACAAGAATCACTACGTCGCGACGCAGCGACACACGGACTCGCCTACTCCAGTCCACGTGGCGCGAAGTGTTTACTCCGATGGGGAAGAAAGTCAACGTGCCCCTTCTGAACGCACGTTATCGGAATACACAGTAAGATAATTTTACAAGCATTTAACCTGCGTAGTCTTTGTGCATGAATGTGAAAGTTCACGGGCTTGAATTATATAGAATTAGCTTAAGTTAAGTCAAGGCTCTAATTGGATTTGTCTAATTATAGCCATACACGGTGGTAAACGAACGACGCTATCTGAACGCACGCAATCCTCCGCCTCGGGCGTCTTCCGCACTCAGTCGCAACAGCGGCTACGACAATGGCAGCGATATCTATGTTACAAGTGGCGCCTACAAGTCTCCTTCGGAGATCAGGTATGACATAATATTCATGCCCACATGCAAACTTACTGTTTATACAGTCTGTATTTACTTATTATACATGATATTCTAACGATTTCATTGTTAGTCGAAGCCGAGGTGCCCCCAGTCACTATTCATACCGAAGTGCGCGGGCACCGTCCATAGCCAGTAGAGCTAGTACAGCAAAGACCCGCAATTCACGGAAAGCTGGGATGACGATAGAAACAATGGCGGCGCCCAATCCTTTCTGTCCCAATATTAAAGGCATGTGTTGCTTGATGCTTCTTTTGAATTTAGGAATCATCTTGGTGACGCTGGGTTTTGTTATTGTCATACAATTCTTCGAACCAGCATATGTATGGTACGTCAATTACATATTATTATTAAAAATTAGAGTACTTATATTAGGTACATTTATTTTCGTCCTCAAACAGGTTTTTGGGAATAGTTTTCTTAATCTTCGGCTTCCTCACGCTGATGGGCAGCTTGATATACTGCGTGGTCGTGTGTAGGGATGCCAAGCGACCCGATGAAATCAACCCAGAGGATTTGTATTGGACACATCATTGGCAGAAATCCTTTGGGACAGTTCCACCCTCCGAAGTTCATTATAAAACTAGCGAAAAGTATGCCGATGATCGCTATTCCGATCGTTACTCAGTGGGCAAACATAGTGGGAAATATTCCAATTCGCGAAACGAACGATATTAAGCATAATCCTGCCACACATTCCGAAGATCACGGTTTTCTATAAGTCCCTGGTTGTGAAATATAAATGCCATGTTGAAACATTTTAGCATATCCGAATCCCACAAAATAATTACCATTGAAAAATGGGCCAAGGCGAAATAGATATTTTCAGCAAAATATCCGGCCTATGACTGCAATAAGAACAGATTTGGGACAAAGACGGAGTTGAGTAAATATAAATGAGACCACGTATATTATACAGAAATATCTGTTATGACGATATACGATATTATCACCCTTCTCCGGTGATAATATTTGTCAGCACGTGGACGTGGTGTACGTGGTTATTTCACAACCGGCGTCTTATAGGATATTTTTGATGGAGATTATGCTTCATAACCTCACTAAATGTTACACTAAACTGTTTATCTATTTCTAATTTTCTGTTGTGGATAATTCCTTGTATGTTTTTGTATATGTATGAATGACTGCTTTAAATTGTAATTATTTTATTGACGTGTAATTATTAAACCTCCAAATAACTACTTTTTTATTGTCATAATTGAAGTCAAAATTATTAATTCTAATACCATTTTGGATTTTTAATGGAGCTAAGTTACGCTCTCTCAACATGGAGAATCGTAAAAACCACAATTCACAGAAAGTTGGACATCGCCCGAGGGTGGCCAAGAGGGGCGTCATTTCAGTTTGTGGCTCAGAAGGGCTAAGCATCAAAGAAAATAAAGTTATGTAAACTCGTTAAAATTGATTTTTTAATATGTTGATATTTGAGATCAATATTAATGGTCTAAATCCAGGTTTGGAGCTTCGCGTGACATACAAATTTAATTTGACACTCCAAAGAACTGCATATTTTTTGAACGTTCCTTATATTATATCTTCTATAAATAATTCGAAAAATGATGTAAGTACACTGAAACCTCGATCTCCCGATCCCCGCACACTCGGAACTCCGGATTACCCGTGCTGGGTCAACATGCGTTTTTATCTTGAATGTATTGTGATATTGCACTGTAAAAATTAAAATGTTTCGTTCGAACATGGTGTTTTTCATGTAAAGTCCGCTAAACCCGAAAAATCGTTCACTCGGAACGTCTGTGGTCCCACCTAGCCCGAGAGATCGAGGTTTCAGTGTATTTATCTTTTTTGAAAGGTATTGAGCATAGGAGGGGATAATATCATTTTTGTTTATCTACAAGAAGACCTGGCTACGCTTCGCTGTAGCTCAAGTTCTGGCGCCTTTTTCCTTCACTCTCTACCAACTCTCCCTCCTCTATCCCTGCACCTGGGCCGAAAGACCCCAACGTCGAAATCTACCACAGTGACTGAGGCATCCATATGCCAGTGTATTTTCTGGCAGTACCTACTGAGTCTCTATTTCTGTAAGGCCATCTGGCGGTCTTTGTCAATAACCACCGCATATGGCCTATTACAACATATCGTCAATGTGATATCAGCCGGTTGTGGTGTCGTATAGGGTGGATCCATAAAATCCACGATCGAGTCATGCCAGTATGGTCTTTTTAGACCCATCCTGAGACCTTCAAGTTTTACATGCTCGTGCAGTGGAAGGTCCAATAAAACTTCCATCGCTGTAGTTGGCGTAGTTATCATTGCCACAGCGATTCCCAGACATGCCACCCTTTGGAAGCTATTTCGCATGCTTTGGGGCTTTAGCCTGCTTGATTTTAGGACACGAGACAAGAGCACCATATGACACGATGTGTTTTATAACCGCAGTGTACAGCCAGTGTACCAGCTTCTGTCTCAGTACCGGCCAAACATCTTGTGTCGCGCAAAAAAGGTTGTCATAGCCTTGCTGATGCTGGCCTTTAGGTTTTATTTTACCCTTCCCGGTAGGATTATTGGTGAATGGTACGATTTCTGTTTTCCTTCTTCTTCTTTTATTGCTTCTTCTGGCCCGGGCACTAATGATATTATCGCTTAGCCTGATCAGGAGTTCATCGACCACAAAGTACCACAGTCACTATCACCCCTAGTACCCCGCCTTGCGGGCATCCCCAAGCTGTTGTGATTGTGGCCGTAGCCCCGCCAACCTTGGCTTTTATTTCCCGGTCTTCGAGGACAGATTAGATCCACTGAAGCGTGGTTATATCTATGCCTTTCTTAAGGGCCTCTTTTTCAATGGATCTGAATGAGACATTAGCTAATACCCCCTAAATATCCACAAAAAACATGCTTCTGACGCAATGTATCCTCTACCATTTTGCTGAGTCCATGGTGTGCTGCCGATTCAGACAGCTTTTCTGCAGCACCCCTTCTATAATGTGATGGTCCACAAGTTTCTCCATGGTTTTAAGAAGTTAAGATTTAGCCTGCTCCGTAGGCTTCCTTCCCGACTTTGGAATAAGCAAATATTAAGATTGAAAGTAGTTTTGGAACTGATTTTAACATTATAATTATGAAAT
>JAODVP010010428.1:1434-16904 GCA_025400035.1 Tetradonia laticeps
TTTACACCATCCCACTGCCCTCATCCCCGACGTCCCTTATACGGTCCACCCAATCTCTCCCTCTTTCTCCCCCTTCACCCCCTCTCACCCTCCACCAGTTGTCCTACTAATACCACGATTTGTTAGCGAATCTTTGGCATATTTATTGTTATTGCTTACAATTTGGGATACAATCGCTTTTAATAAGTTTTTAAGTTTTTATGAAGTTCACTTCTTGTTAGTTAGGTAATTAGTAAGTTAGTCTGTGAATTTACGACTACTTGTAGGCAACCTAAGAAGATCAAATTTTCGGGAAGTCTCCGGAGTTGATGACAACACAATTATTCGTGGGTCCCAGACTGGAAAATTCTTCCGTTAGCAAGATATTGGAAAAATATAAAATGCGCTAGAATATCTGCCTACGCTTCGCTGTAGCTCAAGTACTGCCGCCTTTTCCTTCATCCCTACCGACTCTCCCTCCCCTTCTTCTATTACCTTCCATCCCTTCTTCGCTTTTACACCATCCCACTGCCCTCATCCCCGACGTCCCTTATACGGTCCACCCAATCCCTCCCCCTTCACCCCCTCTCACCCTCCACAAGGTCCTACTAATACCACGATTTGTTAGCGAATCTTTGGCATATTTATTGTTACAATTTGAGAAACAATCGCCTCTAATAAGTTTTTCAGTATTACTACAGGCAGGATGTTTTTCCTTTCACTATCCTTAATTGGGATACTTGCTTGACCTCCTTGATTCTATCACTTTGCTTCCGAAGACAATATTCTTAGATTAGAAATGTGTTTACCTTCCCTGGCTGTGGTTATAAATCAATTCCATAGAATGTGAAATTTACTATACCGACAAAGGAAAGGGTTGACCGAGAGGCAATAAACTTGACTTCCGGGTCTAGCTTCTTCAATTTCCCTACTTCCTCTCTTTGTACCCTCATCTATACACTTGCATGTTTCCGGAACTTGAATGCCCATCATTTTTGTAGTTATATTATATCTTTTATATTTATACGCTTTTCCCGTAGGCCCGCTTTCCCCCAAAGAGAGTAAGGGCGTCCTCTATCTATTAATATAATTAAGAAATTCGAAATATTTTTCCAAAGCTTATACCAAATTTCAGAAATAAAAGTTCTGCAATGAAATATACGTATTTTATTCAACGTTATTGGTTTCATCATTTTATGTTCAAAATCATAGCTATTACTATCAACACAATTAGTATCAACATAATTTACAAACATAATAACAAATAAGCAAAGAAAGGAAAACTCACGATAAAGTCTAGATTAAATCAAAAATTCAGTTTGATATTATCATTTGTAGTAATGTTGACTTAATCTAAAATTCATGGTAGGTTTTCCTTTCCTTTCGTTTCTTACATTTGTTATTATTGTTTCTCAGTTTTTATTATTGATATGTAATGATGTTGATTTAATCTAAAGTTCATTGTAAGTTTTCCTTTCTTTCGTTTCTATACTTACATTTTTTATTATTGTTTTCTATTTGCAAAGAGTTCTCTATCAGGTCTTTATTTCAACAGTGAAAATGCTTTCGATAATTTTTTGTTTATAAATATTTCTTTTAGCAAAAATAGCAATACTACAGTTCCTTATTATTCAACAATGTTTATTTAATCAATAAAAAATTCAATTTAATTTATATCCTTAAAATTATATTGGATGGTGGTCCACTAACCCCGCTACCCGTCCCATGCTCCTCGAAGTATGAGGCAAGTAGGACGAAAAACACGTTTTGAAAATTGCATTATTTTTGGTTTTATTGTATAGTAAAAATTCTGAAATGTTTACATGATCGAGACAGATGGATAAACTACTTATTCTAAAAAAATTAGAGTTTTATTTTTAAAACAAAGTGGTAAAAAATATTATTGAAAAAGTGTCCCATGACTGAAAACTTTAGGCGCTTTTAGATGTTCATATCTTTTCAATAAAATATATTATTTAAACCTAATATAAAGGAAATTATAGAGAATTTAAGTTACTATTAAACGGTGAAATTTCAAGTTAGACGACAGAGATTTGCAAATGTTATGACAAATATCCTAAGCAAACAGCGTGCAATCATATTGTTGAATAGCGAAAGCGTAAGTCAATTTTAACCACTCATAACTCTTAAAGTAAATGAAGTATTTAAACATAGTAAAAGGCAGCTTGCAAAGAATATTAATAACTACAAACATACCAAGTTTGAAATATAATAATTGATTTTTGTAATGGTTTTGACAAATTTCCTAATTAAACAACATACATATTATCATATTTTTTCATCTGAAAACTTATACTAAATTTAGACATCAATATCTTTTAAACAAAATGACGCAATTAAACCTTGTAAAAACCAAATTACAGAGAATTTAATTTACTATCAAATTGTAAAATTTCAAGTTAGATAACAAAGTATTACAAAAGTAATGAGAACATAAACAATATAAAACATCAATTTTCTTTGTGTTTAGTAACATTTTTTCCTAAAGTCGACTAAACTATGAAATAATTTTAAATAAATATTTCACTGCCAAATAGAGGAGGAAATTGTAATTTTTTTAGATATAATTAAAATTACAGGGTGTTGTAATAAAATGTATTCCTAATAGAAAAACATCAATTTTCTTCCAATTTAGTAATATTTTTCTGAATATCGACTGAACTATTAAATATTTCTAAATAAACGTTTCACTATCAAGTAGAGGAGAAAATTTGACATCTGCTAGGTCCAATTAAAATCGCAGGGTATTGCAATAGAAAAAACAAATCAAAGTAGATAATCGATTAAAACTAACATTAAGAGACATAATTATTCGCTAGAAAAAAAAGCAATTCCTTCTTTAAATAGTAAATAGACGAAAATCAATTCCAAGCTCGCTTAATTTGATCTGAAATTAACTTTTAGGTTAAATTAATCAAAGTAACTCAACTCGTGTTATTTACCTAAGTAATTTATAACTCAAACTTGAAAGAGCTAACAGAACTTGTAATTTAACTTACTTGCTAAGTAATTGAGTTATCTACCTACTCTATAGCCCAGACAAATTTAATAAAAATTACAGTCATGCATTAATTGCTTATCTGATTTATTGGAGATCAAATTTATTGGAGATGATGACATTTTTACACAAGTAGAAAAAGCGTGCATGAAGAATCAATGGGCTGAATTCATTTACTCTAATGAATATCAGTCAATCAAAACTGATTTGCGTTCCATTTTATAAACGGAGAATTAGCAGTGAAATATTCCACGATACTGAATAAATAATCAAATCACCTTTCGACATTTGCATGTTTGTCATTCATCCAGTACATCCATTTTTCCTATTCGGGCCTTTGTTCCCATCAAGTTCAATCCCTCACACTGGACGATGTCACATGAAACATCGATAAATATGAAGCCTAATAAAATCCGACACGTATGTGGGTCACCTCGCAGTGAATTTAGGTAAATCTGTGACCCGCCCGGGCCTCCAGCCATTCACTATTCGATCTCACGAATTATACAGGGCCAAGCGGCCAAGGTAAAGGTTCGATGGTGCTTTTTGTTTGCTTCCGAAAGTTTTCCGGTACATGGGAGCAGATCCTGGTTTGGTTTTTGTTGCTTTTATGTCTTGCTCTGATTAGGTACCTATTATTGTAGGGGACAGTCCCGAAAAATCGAGTGAGTCGCAGTTTTAATTAAACTCTTTTAATTACGCTCCTAGAACTTGTATATAAAATAAAGTCGTTAACAGTAGAAAGTAAATTCCTGTGAATTTAATTAACTATTAATCTATGAACTTTACACGTAATAGCTTTATGAGATTTTCTAAATAAAAAACCTGCATCTATCCACATTATGTTAATAATGGTTAATTTTGAACGTTTATAACTTTTAATTATTGTAAGATAATTAACCTTAGTACATTGCAACTTACAACGAATGTATTTACCTAGCAATATATGAAATAAAAATATTTATTACTGTAATAATATCGTCAAGGTTGTTTGACGAGTGTGCAGAGTTCTGGACTCGTTGAGCTTTCGATAATTTTTTGCTTATAATACTTTCTTATAGCAAAAATAGCAATACTACAGTTCCTCATTATTCAACAATGTTTATTTAATCAATAAAAAAATGCAATTTAATTAATATCCTTACAATTATATTGGATGGTGGTCCAATAACCCTGTTACTCGTCCCATGCGCCCCGAAGTATGAGACATGCAGGACGAAAAACACGTTTTGGAAAATTGCATTATTTTTGGTTTTATTGTATAGTAAAAATTCTGAAATTATTATATGATGGAAACAGATGGATAAACTACTTATTCTAAAAAAATTAGAATTTTTGTTTTAAAACAAAGTGGTAAAAAATATTGTTGAAAAAGTGTCCCATGAGTGAAAACTTTAGGCACTTTTAGACGTTCATATCTTTTTAACAAAATAAATTATTTAAACCTAATATAAAGGAAATTATAGAGAATTTAAGTTACTATTAAACGGTGAAATTTCAAGTTAGACGACAGAGATTTGCAAATGTTATGACAAATATCCTAAGCAAACAGCGTGCAATCATATTGTTGAATAGCGAAACCGAAAGTTAACTTTAACCACTCATAACTCTTAAAGAAAATGAAGTATTTAAACATAGTGAAAGGCAGCTTGCAAAGAATATTAGTAATTATAAACATACGAAGTTTTAAACATAATAATTGATTTTTGAGATAGTTATGACAAATTTCCTAAATACATATCAATCATATTTTTTCATCTGAAAACTTATATTAAATTTAGACATCAATATCTTTTAAACAAAATGACACAATTAAACCTTGTAAAAACCAAATTACTGAGAATTTAATTTACTATCAAATTGTAAAATTTCAAGTTAGATAACAAAGTATTACAAAAGTAATGAGAACATAAACAATATAAAACACAAATTTTCTTTCTGTTTGGTAACATTTTTTCCTAAAATCGACTAAACTATGAAATAATTTTAAATAAATATTTCACTGTCAAATAGAGGAGGAACTTTTAATTCGTTTAAATATAATTAAAATTACAGGGTGTTGCAATAAAATGTATTCCTAAAAGTAAAACATCAATTTTCTTCCAATTTAATAATATTTCTCTAAATATCGACTAAACTATTAAATATTTCTAAATAAATGTTTCACTATCAAGTAGAGGAGAAAATTTGACATCTTTAAGGTCCAATAAAAATTACAGTGTATTGCCATAAAATGCATTCCTAAGAGTAAGAGTAAAACATCAATTTTCTTCCCATTTTAGTAATATTTTTCTAAACATCGACTAAACTATTGAATATTTCTGAATAAATGTTTCGCTATAAAATAGAGAAGAAAATTTGACATCTTCTAGGTCTATTTAAAATTTCAGGCTGTTGCAATAAAATACATTCCTAGGAGAAAAACATCAAATTTGTTTCATGTTAGTAACATTTTTCTAAATATCGACTAAATCATTAAATCTTTCTAAATAAGTGTTTCACTACTAAATAGAGGAGAAAATTTGACATCTTTAAGGTACAAATAAAATTACAGGGTATTGCCATAAAATGCATTCCTAAGAGTAAGAGTAAAACATCAATTTTCTTCCCATTTTAGTAATATTTTTCTAAATATCGACTAAACTATTGAATATTTCTAAATAATCATTTCACTACCAAATAGAGGAGAAACTTTGACATCTTTTAGGTCCAATTAAAGTTACAGGGTGTTGCTATAAAATGCATTCCTAAGAGTAAAACATCAATTATCTTCATATTTACTAACATTTTCCTAGATATCGACTAAACTATTGATTATTTCTAAATAAATGTTTCACTATTAAATAGAGAAGAAAATTTGATATCTTTAAGGTCCAATTAAAATTACAGGGTGTTGCAAGAAAATGTATTCCTAAGAGTAAACCCTCATTTATATTATGAGAACTAAACAAACCTATAATCAGATTTTTGAGTTGGGAAACCGTAAGTCAAGTTTAATCAATGACATTTCTAAACAGTATTAAAACAACCTTGTAAAAACGAGATTGTGGAGAATATATTTAACTACAACCTAGCAAAGTTTCAAATTAATTTTTGTGAGAGTTATGATAAATTTCATCCGAAAACAACTTACAACAACAGTTAGACCACCAAAAAACACGCAAGATCAACCACCACTAAATGTAAGTCCCTAAAACGGCGTTTTTCCATCCGTAATCAACTACAGTTTTAATTAAACTCGGTTTGGCGATGAACTAAGTGTCACTCACGCGTTGAAGTGCTCAGCAGGCAAGCGTTCGCGGTCGGCTGAAGTGGCAGGCGTGAAATTATCACTTTAATTAAATTTGCCTATAGCTCATATTTCAGGAGTGGACAATCGGACGCTTGTTACGCACTGCATTCGCTACTAAATCCTGGTGTGTCTGGCGGGTATGTGGACCAAGCGCTAATGACTTGCAGACACAGTAAACAGTTTGCTTGTTTTCGGCGGCTCTGCGGGGAGTTCAACTGGAAATGTAGCAAGTAGGTCAAATCTCCATTGTTACCCTTAACATTTTCTGCGTAGCGGGCTGCACGAAATTCAGGATGTGCGTTCCCGTATTGAAGCAATCGCAGCGCATATCGCAGGAAATACGTGCGGAAAGTGTGAGGAGCACAAGCGGACGCTTCCTGTCGCCTGCCGCACTTTGTCTGCGTCGCGGCTTTTATTCCAGGTTCGCACCAGGAGCGGGGAGCAGCACACCTGATGGTAGCGATAGCAACCATGGCCTGCAGATGCAAAAGCTTTATAAATCCCTCCAGCCGGGAAATTTAAGAAGCCAGCAGCTATATTAATTTATCGCCGCGTCTCTAATCTCTGCATTGCTCTTTTCCATTCTCTTAATTGATTATTCCTTAAATAACATAGACGTCCAAATTACTGTGATGAGCTTTTCGCGCAAATATTAAATACTAATGCGAATTTCCGCATTATATTCGCGGAGTAATATATTCGTGGTGTGACAATCGTAAATACTGCGCAGCAAATTGAAGCGTAGAATGGATTCCTATCAACCGCCACCGACGAGGAATGGGGGCGACAGCAGAACAGACGTGGGGACGTTTCTGGGTGTTGGATTCGTCCTAAGACACTGAGCTTCTAGGATTTCCTTGCCAGTTTGCGGTGGTTGTGTTATTTTCACCTCGACAAATTTGTACTCGCAGTGTGTGAAAGACCGCTATATTCGCTCTGGTTATTTAATCAGCAATCCTGGGATTATTAAATACATAGGGACGTTGACAATTGTTAATTGTGTAGGTGTATAATATAATGCAAAGTACAAGACATATATCGGTTGGTTAAGAAGCGGTTTAAATCAATTTAGCGGCATTTACACAGCTTTCATTAGGTATTTTCAGTCGATTCTATCAATCATCTGTTTATGTAGCTTTAATTAAGAGGTATGGCCAATTTCAAAGAATATAAATTAGACTCCGAAAGTCTAAAAACCTCGGTAAGTAATATAATATGTGAAAATAACTTTTAGGTCAACTTCGACGTATACATCACTAGTACTAAAAACTACTACGCAGAATGAAAAATGTAATACAGAGTTATAAATATGTAGAATTTGTACAAAAAGAGTGCAGCTCAAAACCTCAGCTGTTTTTTGTGGAATAAATCAATGAAAAATACAAATGCTCAACACTTCATTAGTCGTGCGAGAGTCTAGATTGCTAATGCAATTCCATATATGTAGTCGTTATGTTCATGAATTTCCCTGAATTAAATTTTTCTTTCTGCGCAGATTAATTGACCCCCGATTATCTCACCGTGTTCTTGCAATACCCTATAATAAGACCCAAATGGACCCAAAAGATGTCAAAGTTTCTCCTCTATTTGGTAGTGAAATATGTATTTAGAAATATTCAATAGTTAAGTCGATATTTACAAAAAAACTTGGTAAATAGCAAGAAAATTGATGTTTTACTCTTAGGAAGGCATTTTATTGCAACACCCTGTAATTTTAATTGGACCTAAAAGATGTCAAATTTTCTTCTCTATTTGGTTGTAAAATATTTATTTAGAAATATTCAATACTTTAGTCTATATTTAGAAAAATGTTAGTAAGTTCGAAAAAAATGATGTTTTGCTCTTAAGAAGGCATTGTATTGCAACACCCTGTACTTTTAATTGGACCTTGAAGATGTCGAATGTTCTCTTCTATTTGGTAGCGAAATATTTATTTAGAAATATTAAATAGTTTAGACGATATTTACAAAAACGTTAGTAAGTAAATAAGAAGAAAATTGATGTTTTACTACAAGGAATGCATTTTATAACAACACCCTGTAATTTTAATCATACCTAGAAGAGTCAAATTTTCTCCTCTATTCGATAGTCAAATTTTCTCCTCTAATCGATAGTGAAATATTTATTTAAAAATATTCAATCGTTTATTATTATGATATTTACAAAAAAGTTAGTAAATAGGAAGAAAATGGATGTTTTACTCTTAGGAACGCATTTTATTGCAACACCCTGTAATTTTAATTGGACCTAGAAGATGTCAAATTTTCTTCTCTATTTGGTTGTGAAACATTTATTTAGAAATAGTCAATAGTTTAGTCGATATTTACAAAAACGTTAGAATGTAAATAAGAAGAAAATGGATGTTTTCCTCTTAGTTATACATTTTCTACCAACACCCTGTAACTTTAATTAGACTTACAAAATGTCAAATTTTCTCCTCTATTTGGCAGTGAAATATTTATTTAGAAATATTCAATAGTTTAGTCGAGAAAAACGTTACTAAATAAGAAGAAAATTGATGTTTTAGTCTTAGGAATGCATTTTATTGCAATACCCTGTAATTTTACATTACATACACGTTGCGTCTTAATGAGCAGGTAATAATTATACCCATTACGTCTTTACTACAACTGATGTATACGTCGAAGTACACCTAAAAATTATTTTCATCATTTTACACTTCCATAAAAACGTGTCTTTTAGATTTTTTAAATCTAATATATTTTTTGGATCCTAAAAATTATAAATCATGTTTAGATGTGATGTTTATGACTATTAACGGACTCGTCGAACCAAAGACTTTAGAATATATAGAGCGAGTATAAGCTCCTTATAGGGGCAAGGGGGTTAATTCATCCTCGGAAACGGGAACGGGATCCGAGAGAAGCGTATAGTTCAAATATGATCCTTTGACGTCGGCACATTACTGTGCTTATCAGAAAATAATTCTGTCAATTCCTGACAATTATTTATATTTATTCAATGCGGTGTAGCTCGAGATGGAAACGGAACGAAAACTGTGATGCTCTTATATGCCATTTCGTTGAACGTTTCGTTCAATTTTAGTTTTTATGGCAATATCATGCAAACACAAAGGGTGTTTCGGTCTGGGACGTATGAATAATTGTGTTCTCATCCACTCCGGAGACTTCCTAAAAATTTGAGCCTCGTAGCTCCCTCAGAAATAGCTGAAATTCCATTGCAAAGAACTAAGTAATTAACTAACTAACAAACAAGAAGTAACTAAAAACGTTTCATATCAATATCAAAATTGCACGATTTTTTGAAAATCTGCCCTAACCCTTAATCGCTTTAATCACTTTAGTAGCTGCAACAGTTCGAACTGCATTAACTATTGCAGTCTCATCACGGTATTTAGTTCATGAATTCGCTTCAGTCGTTTTAATCGGTTTAGCCGTTTTACTCAATTGTGGCGCTTAAGTCGATTTAACCGTTTCAGCCGCAAAATAAATCAAACCTCACCTCAGAGCTGCGCATCTCGAGCGTCAGCACTAACAACTCACTAATAGCAGTGCCAAGTTACTAATAGTAAGCAAATTCAGTTCATACATACAATTAGAATGAGTTAGTTAGTCTATGAGTAGAGCCATTCAATAAATTCCCCATCCGTGAATCATCCCAGAAACGGAATACATAACTACCTTAACGACAATGATATAAAGCCATAGCAGATGCGCGTTATGCTCAGTGTAGGACACGAATGCAACGCGCGAACCAAATTACGCCGTGCACAAGACGCAGATTGTTAAAAGCAACGATATGACCGATAGGAGCCTCTTTACTTGCACTCTCGAGTCCCGACCCAACCGGCTCGACATAAACCGCTCCAGACTTCAATGTGACAAGTGGCAATTGTAGGAGGTTTAGCATAGTGTCACATCGCGTCACAATAGTACCAAGTACATTGATAAATATACTCCTAGGTAGTGCTTTTGTGCATTATATCACGAACTCCGGGCATTGGAACTTGCACCAGACGCTCCGGTGATGCATAGGTGAACTCAAAATCGATGCAAAACGTTCGAGCCGTCCGAGCTTCCCGCAACCTTGATGGCGGCTTGTTTGTCACCGAGAGCATGAATAAATTCAGAGGGGATTTTGCTCCTGCAGTTTCAACTGTTTCAACCAGTTTCAACGGTTTCGACTGTTTCAACCCGTTTGAACCGCTTCAACAGCTAGGCCTTCATTGTTTCAGAGACTACTGATTCAATTTTTGGATAGTGTTACGAGTATATTGAAACTATTACGGATTAATGCATAGAGTAATATAGTTTGTAGTTTCAATTATGTCTGAGAGTTTGCCGACCCCTGAAATAAAAAATGAGAGGGAGCCATTATGCGTTCAAAGTTATAAGTAATGTATCTATAGGGAACTATAGGGAACTGTAGGGGACTGTAGGGAACTATAGAGAAGAGGAAATCCTTGGTAGATACAAATGCGGCGAAAGCCGGGAAACTCAAAGCTCGAAACAAGGTGGAAATCTATAACAGTATCGTTTGGTAGATTTGGAAGCTTTAGGGACTAGTAAACAGCTTTGGTTACCCGCGACCATTGTGATAAATGTTGCGGAACACAAACAGGAAAAGTTCATAACGACCTGCAGTGAGTTTCGCTAAATGACCCTCACAAATTATATCAGTTGAGATTTTTTTGGTACATATTCGGTATCGGGCTTTTTATCAACCTTATATTTCATAAATTCGTTTTGTGTTCCTCTTGGAATTGAAAATGTTACACATACTACTCTGGACTTTGCTGAATTCTAATAAAAATTATATTAGATTAAAAAATCTAAAAAGAAAGTTTTTATGGGTAACGATTCCGATTTCAATTCCACTGTTCTAAAAATATCTGTAAATTTCAGTTTTCGTTTCCGATTCCAATTCCGATTTCGGTTGTCTAAAAGAGAAAATAACGATTCCAAATTCAATTACGTTTTTCTAAAAATATCAGTTAATTTCAGATTTCGATTCCAATGCCGATTGCGATTCCCGTTGCCTAAAAGATTTTTACTTTTCAATTTTCCGTTTCCGATTCCGATTCCAATTTCAGTTCCCTAGAAGTAAAAATAACGATTCCGATTGCAATCTCGCTGTTCTAAAAATATCTGTTAATTTCTGTTTTCGATTCTGACTTCGGTTTCCTAAAAGTTGAAATAGCGATTCCACTTTCAATTTCGCTGTTATAAAAATATCTGCTAATTTCAGTTTTCCATTCCGATTCCAATTCCGATTCCGATTTCGGTTCCTTAAAAGAAAAAATAACGATTCCAACATCACTTTCGTTTTTCCAAAAATATCAGTTAATTTCAGTTTTCGATTCCGATTCCGATTACGATTTCGGATCCCTAAAAGTAGAAATAAGGATTCAAATGTCAACTTTGTTCTGCTCAAGATCAGTTGTTTTCAGTTTTAGATTCCGATTCCGACTTCGGTTCCCCAAAAGTAAAAAGAACGATTCCGATTTCAATTTCGCCGTTCTAAAAATATCATTTAATTTCAGTTCCGATTCCGATGAACACCAAAAAATCCTAAGCTAAACTTTTCAATAAAGTGTGAAAAACAATTTGTAGACTCACATTCTGAACATCATCTACTTCACTCCACAAATTAAAAATTAAATATGTTGTTGCTTAACAACCATCACCACCAATCTTTGTTTAATCATGAATCCCTGAGTAAATCCACCCCAACCATAGCAAAGCAACAATGATGAAGTCGTAATTTATTCATATATTTTGCGTGTGGTTCTTTTCATTTCCCAAGCCAGCTTTCAGACCAACATGTGTAAGCAGAGCCATGTAAAGCTTCACACCGATGCACTGTACACGTGGCACATTTTCAATTAAGCCACGGTGTTATACAAGCAAGTCTACCGAACCTAATTTTACCTCACAATTAGCTATTGTGACTACCCCCACTACACTGTCTCTATTAGAGAGACTAATTACTGTTTTTGTTTACAGTAAATGGATGAAGCGCGGAAACTTCCCTTTTTAAATACGTTGCTGCGAAGTTCACAGGGTACATAGTAAGGTGCAAATGATTGAAATCGAAAGAGAAGAATAGGAAATTGCGCTCATAAAAATCAAAAGTCAAAAGGTAAAACTGTGTCTTATAAAAATCCATCATAATGGTAAAAACACTCTCGTGCCTTAAGCAAGACTTAATTTCGAGTGAACCTTCTAGGAAGACAATTTCCAAGTGTATGTCCTCGATTGGACTTGTTCCCACTCCTAGGGAACGGCTAGGATCTTCACAGGAAGGAGATTAAAAAGAGAAGTTTCCATGCTCCACCTTATACCACAAGTAAAAACACTAAAAAACCGTTAAAAATGCAGAAGAATACATTTTTGTGTCTGTATGGAACAATTTGTGTGGCCAATTACATGGGCGATGATCAAATCAACGAAAGTGTTGTGAATTAAAATTAATGCGAGGCTGGAGGCGAGGCCTCATTGCCGTCCGCGCTCGCATCTACATAATACAGCGGTTTTCGCGGAGTGTATGTGAAACAATTGCCGTTTAATTGACCTTAATGTAATAAGGACGTGCTGAGGGAACAACACAGACATTGCCACCTCAGACATTTGTGTGCCTCGACATTGCAGAACAGTAGGTGTAGAACAGGACATCCGGAAAGAGAATAATATATAGGAGATATAGAGGCAGATGGAATGTTAAATAAAGTGGATATCTGGAGAGGATATAACTAAAGATAGAAGATAGAAGGACAAGTTCGTGGAAATCTTTTCAGCGACACTTGTCTGAAAAGCAAGTCTTTGAAGTAACTTCCCTTCATCCCGTTGAAAGTGTTGATCCTGATGAAACATCAAGTTACATGATGAGAATTCGTTTTTTATCATTTTTATCTATGAAACTCGAAGGCGAACGTATCTCTAGCAAAGTCTTGACATTCCATTTGGTATGCTAGACGCTTTTCTGCATGTTTGACTTGAAAGCTTCCGCAAAGTTGGACTTTGTTTGTGATTTAAGCTGATTGTCGATATGCAGAAGAAATTTCCGCGTTGGAAACTTATTTAGGGCTCACTAATACTAACTTGTTGAGGTAGCGAACTGTGTTTACGTTTAATTAAATGAATTTGTATTTACTGGTTGGGCTATAAAGCAGGCATTACGATAACGAGAAGATAAAATGCGCTTCCTCATTGTTGAATTGTTGATGGTGAATAATAATGTGTAATAAGGAAGAAAATGGGAGGAAGGTAGAAAGGTAGAAGAGTAGAAAAGTAGAAAGGTAGAAAGGTAGAAAAGGAGAGATGATTGTCCCCGAGTCTATCAATTCAACCGCAATTTGCAAACAGTTGAGCGAACAGATTTAGTTACCTTGTGAACATGCATATTTTCGCAGGAGTCCGCTGCCGCCCACCGCCGCCCGCTGATACCTTGTGAGATGCCCGCACTTGTGAAACGCCGGCGTTGCGTAATGAAGCCTGATAGCGTGATTGTCCACCGCGCGTTCCTGCTGGTCGTTCCAGGGGCGGCCCGTCGACTGACGAGCGATGTTGTGCGCGGACGAGCACCGCAGGAAAATGCGGACCGTTCGCCTCTGCTCGCGGCGTTGCACTGCGCCGGGCCCACGCTCCGCGCGCACTGTCTATCCCGCCTGTTTTCCCGGCGCGGGATCGAGCTGCCGCCGCCGCCACCGCCTCCGCATCCACCGTCCTGCAACCCATCTCCATGCCTCACTTTTTGCACGGGAGTTATTGCCTGAAATAGGGAGCGCGGGCCTACTGAAATCTGTGCAGAACCCTATATAGCGTGAAATGGGGGAAGACGGGTCTGGTTAGTCATAGTCATATAGAGAGAAAATAGATTTCAAGAGAATTGGGAGAGAATGACGTTTAAGATATTCCAGAAACCACTTCCTCCCATGAAAACTAAAAAACATTAGAAAAGTGTGGCCAAGTTCGCTTCGCTCATTCAATAAAGTGGTATGAATAATGGGCTTACTTGCAAGTTTCACTGGACCTGTGGGGGCACTTCTAAGGAGTGTGGAAAATTCCTTCTTTTGTACATCATGCTGCACAATGTCCGTCCTTGACTGATGTGCTAGATATTATCCTTGCTCGTAATTAAAAACCGATAGATGTCCCGGTATATTGTAGCTTGTAGCTTTAGTTCGACGAAGACTAGAATTAAAAAATGAAAATTCATCCATAGTCCTTGCTATTAACACATATACTTGTGTTAATATTAGCAGGTCCCGCCACGCTTCGCTGTTGCTCCCTCCCTTCTATATCCCCCTTCTTTACCCTCAATTTGTTTCCTCCTGTCTCAGCCATCCCGCGGGAGAACCATATCAAACAATGTGGGTACAAATAGGTTAGGTTAGGTTACAATTGCTCTACAAATTTTGAAACAGTTTTTTTTAAATAAGTATTTATGTAAATACTTATCATTAATTAATTAAACATTAATTAATTAAAAATTGGAAATTTACATTTTCAGTTTCTTCTTGATTAAATGGCTGAATTTTGATTAAAAAAGCTGTTAATTAACAAGTATTTTTAATTCATTCAGAGAATTCCATATTACAGAGAATTCAATTATCTATTGAATGCTTTTCAGATAATTAAATTATCTAGAAAATCATTGAAGTTATCATTAATTAAGTAAACAGTTCCACAACATTTTCAGTTCCGTCTTGATTAGGTAACCAAATTTTGATTAAATGCAACTAATTAACAAATATTGATAATTTATAGTAAATAATCCTATGTTATAGAGAATTTAATTATCTATCGAGTGTTGGTTACAAAAGTTAATTATCCGCAAAACTCTTGAAGTTATTATTAATTAAGTAGACAATTCCACAATATTTTCAGTTTCTTCTAGATAACATTTTGATAAAGAACTACTAATCAACAAGTATTTATAATTCATTCGAATTAAGTCTCTATTACAGATCATGTAATTAACTATTGAATGTTTTTTTAGAAAATTTAATTTTCCATAAAATCATTGAAGTTATCAAAATTAAACAATTTCGCAATCCTTTCCTGCTCTTTACAGTGGTATGCAGGTTTTAATAATAATTATAACCTCAAAATTAAAATCAAAATTTAATTTGGGATTTTTACAAAAAGTACATAATTTAAAATTTTCAAAAAAATACATTAATTACTTTACAGCTGT
>JAODVP010010539.1:0-12185 GCA_025400035.1 Tetradonia laticeps
TAATTTATAATTTGCAAATGTGTTAAATATTTAGAAATTGAATGTATCTAGTTTATAGAATATTAAATTGTTCATAAGTTAACGGAAACAGTATTTGTAAATTTATTAGGTTAGAAGCTACAGGGTGTTAAAGTAACTCTTTAACTCTTTACACGGAACACAAGTTACAAAATTATTCATAATTCGAAAATACATTTAATAATTATAAATTGAATATTCCTAGTTGATAGAACATTACATTGTTTATAAGTTGACGAAAAACAGTATTTGTATATTTATTAGTTCAGAAATCGCGGAATATTAACGTAACTCTTATTATAACTTGACTTATTAGTTTGGATTTTCTGACACTTTACATAGAACATAGATTACAAACTCATTAATAATTTGTAATTGGGTATAATATTTTCAAATTGAATATCTGTAGTTGATAGAGAATTAAATTGTTTATAAGTTGCTGAAAATTTGCATATCTGCATTTCTTAGTTTCGAAGTTACAGGGATTTAAAGTAACTCTTATAGTTTCGCCTCTTAATATTTTACGCTGGACATAAATTACGAAATAGTTTATAATTCCCAATTTTTTTTTAATATTTGGAAATTGAATGTCTCTATTTTATAGCGCATAAAATTGTTCATAAGATGACGAAAAACAGTATTTGTAAATTTATTAGCCTAGGAGTTACAGGGCGTTAAAATAACTGTTTTTTATTTGGATGATCAATCATAAGAAAGTGTTGATAGTGCTTAGATTTTACTAAGCAACTTTCTTGGAATTGCTTATTCATATTAGCACGAAACTGCTCCCTTGGAGGGCATCTTTAATGTCTTAGGTATCGTAGTACTTTCTTTTGATCTTTAAATCACGAGTTCTATTTGTATGTTTATCATTAAGTCTTTATTATGACCTTTATTGTGTTTACCAAAGTGATAATATTCATATAGATTTAGTTTATGTGATTTGTGTAGTTGTTTTAGGATGATCCTCTTATTTGGATTAAGTTTATGATTACTGTCTCTTGTCTCTTAGGTGTATTGATATTACGGTGTCGTTATTTATATAAATAACCGCAGTTCTCATGTTAATATAATAAATAGAAAAATGAATCAAACTAAATAATCATTTCTTTCATGTTATTACTAATAGATAATTTGAAAGATGACTACCACTCCTAGATCCACCCTTAATCCCACTTCTAATTTAATTTGTATACACTGCTTTCAGCAGCTGCCGCTGAGCTCCACCTGAATGGCGTCTAGCAAATGAAACAACTTGAATTACGAGGTTCTCATCTCTCAGCAAGAAATTCGACAAAAACGACAAAAACAAACTTAACGCAACTATTCCGAACCCATTGCAAACCCCTCACCCCGCACCCTATGGAAACAATCACCCTACCGTCACTATTTCATCATCTCCCAACTTAGTTAGCAGTTAGTTAATGAATTAAATAAAGTACACCACCCTCACGAACATCGCCAACTGCCTCCAACAAAAGAGTTCCAGTCCAAATAGTCAACTTCCAAAAAGTGTTGTAATGTTGAAATTTACAAATTAAAATCAACCCTCCACGCAATTTAGCAGCAACGTCAGCAAAAAGTTTTCATTAGTGGCAAATGAAAGTCCCAACAATTCCAATGGGCTGTTATCGGGAATCAACTGTTCGGATCATAATTCTGCGCAAAATCCACGAGCGATAAAAAGCGATGGTAAAAACACACCGTGCTCGCGTGCAACTGCAATTAAAAGTTTTAGTTTCGACGCTGAACTGCCAATAAATATCCGCAGCGGCGATGCGTTCGATCATTCTCTGCATTCCTTCGACACACGCCCAGAACCGCTAATATCCAATCGATGTTAGTTAGAGCTATGAATTTTTCTGTTGATTTACTACAACTAGAATTAAATTTCACTCTTCTTCCAACAGCAAAAGTTCTGAGGTATATAGAAAACTAATAGTGCTTTTAATATCATAAAGAGACAATTAGCAAGGTAATGAGTGCTTCAAAATGGTAGTTAATAAAAATTCTCTTATATTAATTATTAAGAGTGCTCATTCTTTTTCTCTACATCAACCCTTACACAGTAAGCTTAAGGCATATTCACTTATAAACACTTATAAACACTGCAAATACTAAAAATACTAAACATTTTGATGCTGGAGGAATTTACGACCCTTGCACGTGCAAATAAGTCAGCCCATAACGACTAACTCCACAGCAGGTCTACTCCCCGCTCAGTTAGAGTAGTTGGAAGTAATCGCTAGGCCACCACCCTTGCACATAGTTATCCCGGACGTGGATAACGTGTAGTAGAGTTTATGGCTCGCGCAGAAGCACCATGTCCACGTGCACGTCCTCATTCGTATCGCAACGCAGGAAGTTTCACACTCCCCTCGCGCCACCACGACACATAACCTCTACGTGACAGCGCAATAATGCCCAACATGATCATTATAAAAATATCCCATGCCCGCATTCCACGTAGGTCCAAAATTGCGGATAATTTAGATAATAAAACTAACCTGGAATTAAATTCGCCGAATTTCCGAGCCGACCGCGCGAAATATTTATTTACAGTGCCCGCCGGAGAGATTTCCTCGCGAACGTGCCGCCAGCGACCCGGTTGTAAATTTTTCGCAGCTGGGAAAGCTGCGAAAGCACAAAGTCTGCCTTAACAAACCCTCGCATGCCTTATGCTTCAACAGAACCTAACTCAACGTTATGCGTCCTTGTTAAAATTTTCATTCTCGTTTTACGTGCTCACTCCACGCGAGCTTTTAGTTTTCAGCTTTTAGTAATCATAATTCCACGGTGGGGTCAAGCATAAACAACTTTTCATTATACCTGACGTTTTGGTGTCAATTTTAATTTGCGTGATCCCCAGCAGATTTTGGGAGCTTTTGTTCTCAAATGGTGATGGATAAAAAAGTGTTTATTTCGTAATTATTTTAGGAGGTATTATATGTGGGCGCGCGCGTGGGCTTTGCAATAAAAAGTTGCAAACTTTTCTCATAAATTCCCTAATCTGGCAGAACGCCATTAGGATCTTTATGAAATTTTTCTCAACGCTTACAGAATGCGAAAGCTCATGCGACCGTTTATCTACCTACCTAAAATATTTTCTTGCAGAATCGTAGATAGAGAAACAAGGTTGAACATTTACAAATTCAATTTGAAAATTGACCCTAGTATCTTTTGTATAAATTTAGTTTTAGTTCCTCTTACATAGTGTAAATTGCTCCCAAAGGTAGCTTGTGGTTAGCTGCGGATTGTATAATGTATTCAGGAGGAGGTTAATTGGACGTTTAATTAAATAATATATTTCATCCCTCATACCAAAAACCCTTCTCTAGACTTTAGAACTACATAGAAAAGCTGAATTAAAAAACTTACCACCCTGGACGATACAGCTTAACCGCATGTCCCCACCCTCCTCATAAGGTCCAGCACGTGTCTCCACCTCCTTCCCCTTCTCGTCGATGATTTTCGGTTTTTGCGGTGGCACTGAAACAACCAAACCGATATTAGATCGCCACATCCACGGCTATTGATGCTGCGGTCCCGGCAACAACATGCAGAGAATATAATAAGGAGTCGATCGTAACGAGGGTGATCCTGTGCTCGTTGTAGCGTAGTGGTGTTGTGATGCGGATGTCCTAGTTAAGCGCAGCGGGAACAGCAGCGGCATCGATTCGCCGCGCTCAGATTAATAATGGAAAGGAAATTTACTAGAGGATGCGGTCAAGCCCAAACTCGGTTAACAAGGTCGCACCAGCAGATGCGGCCCCAGCGCCCATCTCCTTCTATCGTCCGTGACCAAAAACTGAAGTTCTGGAACTGAATTCCTATTCCCAGCAAGAGACGTTAGTGTTTGTCCGGAACAAGAGGAGGACACAAGCAACACGACGCTTCCCGAGGTTTATTTATCCTGTCTATATTACACCGCCAGCCGAGGACATCCGAGATTAAATTCGGTTATATAAAGTAATAAAGGTGACCTTAGGATAAAATATTAAACTAATCTAGCCGTACAATCTATAGGCTAATGAATAGCAGCCTGATTTTGATTCAGAAACTTTCTAAGGCCTCCGAGGTATACCGAGCCATGAGAAGGTGATATCAAATTTCTAAGGTTAATGCATGTCTAATCTCCGAGGTCTGATCCCTTTGCGAACATGTTGTGCACAAGCTTGGCGTCCATTGCTTAATGCTTCCCTCCTCGACGCTTACGAATTCCCAGGCATTGCTGGAGACGGTAAGGTGGAGCAGATCCAGCGTGCAGATTCCCCGTCTCGGCCTTAATTGCGAATCGATACAAACGTCTTTTGTGCATCTCGGCCGGCACCAATACCGATATCACCAGAATAATCAACACCAACACCCTCTTACCACACACCGACTCATTTCCATTCAACAGTCAGTTCCAACCCTTTACCACGGATCCTTCTATCTTTCCACCCTGAGCATCTCCGTTTCAATCTCGCGACCGTATGCTCTTCCGGAACCTGCTAAGTTAGAGGAATCCATATGAAATCACGACCGCTACTACTAGATTAAGGTAAACGTCCATTTTGTTTGCCACGCATTCCACCGCCGACTATTACACAACTCCTGCAACAATACACTAAGCGCCAAGTGTTGGGCTTTTATCAACAGCGTCGAAGCGGGGATTGCGATGTGTTTACTATGACTACATACCTACAACTCTGTGAGCAAATACTCTGCCGATAGCTGTAATCTTCCCAGCGGACTGCCGGAATTCTAATTGCATTTTCTGCCTTTGATGTTCGGTTAATGTATTTAGCTTATTGCTTGCTTGCCACAGACGGAACTTGATGCAAACTAGCACAAACAACTCGAATACTTACCTATTCCAAAAGCTACAATTCCTCATTAATGATTTCTCATCCAGATATATTCATCTCCTACACCAAGTCAAAATGTATGAACCGAGTAAATAATAAACTTGCTTGAAGACTCATTAAAAATTGCACATTTTAATCATGAAAATACAGCATACTCGTCACCAAGGGACTCAGCAATGTTTCCCCCAGTTTGTTTCCGCTTTTCTGCACGAGATGTTGCGTACATAATCACATTACTTGCGGTAACTCGCCCCAGAGTAATTAGTCTTTCGACGGTTTTTAACTGGCGTTAAATATAACATGAGCTCTCATCGCTTCCACCCGGAGTAAGTCGCACTTCAGTGAATTTCGTCGAAAAAGTCGCATCCGGCCTACTCATTTCCATGCGTCGACATTTAAAGTACGTTGCTCAATATTTATTAATGCAAACTCACTGCCGCCTCACTTTTCAACTTTCTGCTTTTCTCTCCAGCAACATTTAAAGTTTTTAATTGGCTCACGCCACATAACACCACATAACACGCAACAAAACATTTTCATATACCCAAAGCATTGCATATTTCTCTGTATAATGGGATATTTAATGTTCCTGACGTCAAATTTTGCATACCAATGAGATGTAATTATCTCCCTCACCTTCACGACACCTTAGATTACGAAGCAATTTCAAATCGCACGCTCACACAATGAAAACACAGGGAAGGACCTATGCAAATACCATTTCCATATTGTAATAAAAACGTGGAGCGATTCAAACAGAAATCAAAACCAATTTCCTCTAGGCCGGAAAAGTCCCAACTGGATCCGGCGCTCTGCGGATGGAAATATATTAAGAATTAACATTTTCATCAATTCCATTTCAAATCGGTGAAGTTAATCATCAGATCTTGGTGCATGTGACTTTATCACCAGTAAACTACCGACATTGTAATTAGATCCAAGTGAACTTATTACCCAATTGAGGAAATATCGTGAGGATTATGCGGCCATGATCGTGGATTTAATACCGAACGCATCCTCGTGCTTAACTAGCACGTTTGATGAAGACATAACAAGTGTCTAACGGCTCGGCGCGCGCTTGTAATGACATTAATCCGGACAACGCACCAAACAACTTGTTAACGAGACGCGCGCGCCCGCCGAAAATCGTAAAGTTTTCCTTACAATTCAGCTCATATAGGAAATACCCGCCTCACAATTAAACAATACCAGCGGGTATGAATGGAGATGTTCCCGGAGCGCTCACCGCTTGCCAGAAACGGATGACATTACGGCGGGTTGAAATTAATTTTATTACAGCGGATACTGCCGTTAATAAAGATAGGATTTACCTCACTTTAATCGAAACATCCTCGCTAGCAACCCTTTCATGTTCCGAAATATCACTACTCACCTATCACAGTCAGCTTGACCCGCAGGTTCTTCGTGGGCGAGCGGAGATAGTCGATCCTACATCGGTATTCACCCTCTTCCTTCTCCCCAATGTTGTCGATGCTGAGCGTGCTGGGCTCAGTCATTGTGCGGAAAAAGGCGCGGCTATCCAGGGAACTGTCCTGCCATCTATGGGCTTGGTTACTGGAAGTCCTCGTATCATAACTGGAAAGACACAGAACACAGTGTACATTAAAGTATCGATTGAATTGAAGAAAAAAAAAAGTGATTTTATATTCCAAGCACAATGATACTGGTTCCCCGACGGAGTTCGTGCCAATTAAATCTTTATACTTTTCTGCCTGTGCGTCCAGATTCGTTTCATTCCTTTTATTCGCGTTTCGTGCCCTACATTGCTGCAACCCACGCCTTTCAGATTTCGACAATCATTTCGACAATCTCGATACAGAACGCCTCAACCATCAACCTTCGACCCCCAATCAAAGCCAGAAACTTCTGCGCGTAATGTAAAGAAACTGGGAAAGTTGGCTGAAGGGTAGTTTTATGTGCGGGACGTGGTTAGACGGTTCAACGCACCACAATTTACATATTAGACCGGAAGGCGCAGCTCTCGAAAGCGATATGACCGCACAATCGTCAATATTGGAAAACGCGAAATGCATGCTCACATTGCCAGCGGGAGGAGCGGCTGGGCTCCGGTTTCCGAAATCGTTCCATTTCCTTAACGTCCGCGTCCGATATCCGCGCACCAGTGAGCTCTTCACGGTTGGTCACCATCGGGTCCACAATTTTTATAAGTAACGTATCTACATCATACATGCCGAGTTGGTAAATATACTAAAGAGAGTAAAAACTAGATTTCGTTAGGATTTTCACAGCCCCATAAAGTTAAATGATAAGCTAGTAAATAGTAAAAGTTTATGTAAATTCCACATTACCCCCCTGAAAAAGTTATTCAACATTAAACACGCACGTAGGACTTTTCACGGTCAGCTACACGGTCGAAAATTTCGAATTAATGCGCAGTGCGTGATTTCCATACATATGATTTCATGATTTCATGATTTCATGATTTTATACATTCCTATCTGTTAAGAAATTTTACCATAATAATGGAGCTTTATCCGGATGTGACAAGCTGACATCACTTTTTCGCATTTCCTGCAAAATACCTCTTAAATGCGCACAGCAGATGATGGAAAACGGTGGGAAATTTGCACGCTCTCTTAAACATTTAAGCCCTTCCTGCATTTTCCGCCCGTCTGGCTAACGCGCCTTACGTTCATCCTTTCTTCCGATCTTCCGACGGTTTTATTTCGCCGCAGGAGAAAAAGACGCGGACATGCAAGCCGCCAAATAGACGTTCAACTTAACTTCTACTTCATGTTCGGTGTACGTGCATCCGGTGTCCTTCTCGAAGGTTACTTGTAAGCAAACACTTTCAGCTATTTCCGGCCGGTGGGAAACTCTTAAACTTGAGGTCGAGCAATGGGTGCGGATGGAGTATATAGAGCGCGGCTACATTGCGACTTCCTGCCTTTTCCGAACTACTAAACACTATCTTGGAAGTGGATGGTTGGGGAGATAATTCAGCTCGGAATGTTCAAATAGAGTGCTGGGTACCTAGACCAAGTTCCCACAAAAAAAACCTGCTGAGCAAGCAAGTATTCGCCTTCTACGCAGATTCTCCGTGGTGTTTATTAGATCTGGATATGAGTAATAAGCCCAATGTCATAACATTCGTCATGTCATCCGCAGGGGTCCACTCCATCTTCCGGCAAGAGTCTGCGTTACGCGAACATTGCCATCATCATCAAATGCAAAGTGCGCGGATTGCGATGACGATGTGCCGCGGCGCCGAGTGCTGAGAGTTGGCGAGAACTCCTTAAAATTGTCCCGAAAATATATGCAAATTGAAATTAGCATAAACGCTACGAGAGCGCCGCCTGGCATGCAGTTCGCATGATTGTTTTTGCCGGCATAATCCAACCATTATAGTGCCGTCAACTTCTTGCCGCGACCTTCGCGAGCCCGCCGGCAGGACTCCTGCCGACTTCTGACTAATGGCACTTTGTGTATGCCGCCGTTGCCTACGTGCAGGATATTAAAGTAACAGTCAACAGTCGAGTTGTTGAGTCCTCATCAACTACCTAAGAAATCGACTGACATCAGCCAACTTTCTGACCTGATGCTGCTGTGCGACTTTGTTTTTGCCGCCACTGCCGCCTCCGTCGCCGCCGGTGTCGTAATCATAAATGGCTGTAACGACCGATGCAGCTGGCGATAAGTCTGCCGGTTATTGCTTTTCTTTACAGTTCCAGCGGCTTCCAGCGGCCACAAAAACAATTCAATATCTAATATCAGCGCACTTATCTAATTTTATCGGCTTTCTTTTATTGTACACAACTTTTGCGCAAATAGTGGCGAATCGATTGTTGCGGCATTTCATATACAAAGTTATGATTGCTCGCAGGCTTAAGACGGCAGAGACACCTGTTTACACACGATAATCAGCCGGGGCGCGACCTATCCTGTGCTTTAGCTGCAAGTTGAGCTTTCCACACTAGCGCAAATCCTGCAACTACTAAGGGCCCGGAAGCTATGTGCTTTAGTAAGCCGAAGAAACAACTTGCGCGTGAAAGCAAACAATGCTCGCTGCCCTGGAGCGAATTTAACACCAAATAATACGCAAATTGATAATCAATAATTTATTGTATTACCTACCCAGACTAAACAGCAATACAGTTGAGTCAAAATATCATAAAAATTGCAGCGGAGTTGCATTCTAATTCCGCGTAATAAATTTTTTCATCATCACCTATGCTAGATGCTTTTTTTGATTTACTGCCACGATAGCAAATAATATAGACGTATCCACATCAATAAACTGTGCGATCTTCAGGATAAAGATAAAAAGCCAGTGGTAGAGGCGATAACATTACCTCATGCAAACTGCTCAATCGTTTCTTTTCCGATACGGATACCTCTAAACCTGAGTAAATGTGTGCGAGGTCTTTTTCCCGCGGCGCTGAAAGTTGTTGGGAGTTGCGAGTACATTAGTAGTGCGTCAGTGGAAGCACGCCCGAGGTTTATATTCGATTCGAGCATTAGTCTGAGTTTATTTAACCGCCATTTGCATTTAGCCCGGGCGCGCGCTTAGCGAAGTGAGCAATATACGGCGAGCGTGTCTCCCGGCGTGCCAGGAATGTAATCGGCACTCTCGATGCCATTCCCCACAGCGACGCAAAGTGCCCGGATTATATCCGAGAAAGAGGTAGGTATGTGTAATGAGGAAAAAGCGATAATCTCTAGTTATGGACTGGAGTGGTGTGAATCACAATTCGATCACACTTGTGGAACAGTTAGCAGTTAACAAGTTCCCGCCACTAATGACTGTTCGATGTTACAGGAAGACTCGGATTGAAAGACATGGATGGGAAGCCAAGGAGCTTAATTGGTGTTTAAGAGCTGGGCATGTGAGACAATGAGTTTCTTCCACAATACTGGGGCGCAAATGGGCCAAGGCCCGATGGGATTTGCGCCACATCACGGTCAAGCCGGGGGGTAAGTAGTACTCGATTGATTTCGGAAGTGGTGCGTAAGCTAGGGATAATTGCGTGACTGGGATTATAACCTCAATCGACTCATACGAGAATTCATCCAGTAAAACATTATCTTAGCTTCCTAAGGGGAAGAAATGGGGACAAAGTGTTTATTCCTGCTAGTTATCCAACTGACTATAGATACCTACTTGGAAAGTAGGTCGTGGGTAATTTCCCGTGACGTACACTTGCGTCGTTTAACTGCAGGAGTCTGGGGAGGGAGAGGAGTATGCCAAGGGCGAAGATTTAATAAGCCACCTTTGGAATACCTCAAGGATGCTAGTGACTTCGGTGAGGTGGAAGGAATTGCGAGGCAAGACACTATCCCATCCTCCACAGCTTGCATTATTCATGCGCTTGAGTAAATATCAACGGACGCCAATTCAAAAATACCCAAACACCCGCATGGGATTAAGAGATGAGAGGTTTAACCAGCTGGATTTCACTCCGAGGATTTGTTATTCCAGACTACCCACATAGTATCTCCATCTACCATTACAATAATTAGTTATTGGTATAAATCCCATCAAACCCAAGATAATACGGTATTACAAAATAATTAGTGATGAATTCCAGTATGAAATACGACGTAGCTACCAAAGAGAAAAATCATCCCGCGTCCATCAAATAATCACACGACCGTTTGACAATTTATGATAATAGCTTTCCGAAAATTTCGCAAATTTACGATCGACGCCAATCGGTCGGTAATGGCCGCTGTAAATTCGTTGTTCGCGCGCGTGGCACGATTTGTTGATTGTCTCGTTCTGATTCGGATTTTGTCCATGGCAACGCGGCCAATCACGCGTTGTTGGAGGCGGCGGTTGGAACATAATGATAAAAACAAATTGCCGCGACGCGCAAACAGCGATTTTGGTCGGGCGTGTGTTAAACGCGCCATTAAACGCTTTTCAAACGAGCGCAAGCGTTCTAATTACTTGATTAACGATTATATTCTGCGGGATAGATGCCATCCACGTATAAATTACGCGCGTTGATAGAGAGATACGTTTCGCGCAACATTAATTAGAAACTACAAGTTATATACTACGGACGCACAGCTTGGATTTGATTAGGTTTCTTCGAATTGCGAAAAGATCCGAACGTAAATATCATGATATAGATATAAATTTTATGTGTTTGACGCATTTTCAACCAGAGCGTAGCCTAATGGAAAGTATGTATTATCGTAAAAATTTACGATTTTGCATTTTCGCGCATGTTTCGCATTTTCGTTAAAAATTCAACGCCGAATCGATCGCGCTCATTTCGCCGGATGCGGGCCAGTGGGGCGGGCAAAACGATGCGCGAGGACGCAAACCGAACCAACTTTAAATATATCGTCAATTTATCTCCGTGTTAACAGTAATTTTATCGGCTATCAATCTCGCGTCGGGTCGCGTCGCAAGCAGCGAGACGAGGGAAAATATTCCGCAGTCCCAGTCCAAACTTTAGACAGTTGGGACATTCCAGGAATGTGTAAACACGAAAACTTCATTTTCATCGTCCCAAATACAAATACAAATGCGAATTGAAATCAGTATGGAACAACAAGATGTATTGAATTCTAGTAATGCTGAAACTAGTGTTGGGTGTAGATAAAAGATGACGTTGTTATCCTACAGGATATAAAAGCTAAATCTAGGCCAGCATGTCCTTTATATTCGGATGTAGAATCATGTAGGACATACGCGGATGAGAAAACCCAAAAACTTTTTTACTAGATGTTTATCAATCCCCATACCAGGAACAACTTAACATAAATATCAAAGACTTTCACTGTTTGTTTCCAGTCTTATCCTGTCTTGTTGTGTCGGGAAAGCGATGCTTTCTTTATCTTTCTCCATTATGCGTGCTGAATGCCAAGTTGGCTTTTATACGCAAGAGTAATCCACTTTGCGGTTGGTAGCACTGCGGCCGTGTGTGATGTTGTGCATAGGGGGCTGCAATCGTGTAGGCGGCGGAGCAAGAGTTCACAATAGCGAGTTCAGGTTCAGGCGAGGAGTTTGGGAAATTCCCCCGATGGGAAATCTCGCTGCGTGCACGTTTGAATCGGTCTAATCTCGTCCACCACATGGATGATCTCACAAGGACAACATTTATTACTATCATCTATATATTTAAACAGATGTCAAGACAGATGCTATATAACAATATTCCCGCACCGTCACCGACACCCCCACAAACTCCGTAAATCACCGACGTTACGATTCAATGATTTAAGTGTCGGTGACGGTACGGGACTAAAAATAATACACTATGTGAAGCGAAGTAAAAACTCCTTGTATGCAGGTATTCGTTATTTATTCCTGGGAGTTGCAGG
>JAODVP010010649.1:1863-16898 GCA_025400035.1 Tetradonia laticeps
TTTGAACCCTGCTTTTATGCTTTCAAGGCTTGTAAGGAACCAAAACCGCCAAAACAGAAATACCAGAACGAAACTTTAGTTTGGAACCGGAATCGGAACCAATCTATAAGTTGCTGGGTGGAACCGAAGCGGAACCGGAACCATTAGTCTCTCACAATTGTATTTCTACACGCATATTTCTAGAAAAGAGGAAAATTAAAGCGGAATCGTTTTATAAGTCAAATCGTGGCCCCCCAGTTGCCCCCTCACCCAAAACAATTGCTACGGTATTGGGCTTTTTTTTTCAATTTCAAAGTAATATCTATCTATCTATGTTCCGGGAGAATTGACTGACTGTCTAGCAGCACTAGAACCACCTTAAAAGTTTGGGCCCGTGGTACTTGCTCCCTTGCAGGAAGAGTACTGCAACCACAAGAATTTCTCAATTCTATGACTACGGAATACGATCTCCCCTGGCGACCTCGGTAAATTTCCACCAGATAGGCTGATGCGGGTCTGATCCTGCATCAACTGGTACTCACCGGCGCTACCGAGGTCACAAGGTAATATGATTACAGGTATAATTATCATAAAATTTGAACTTTGACCCTCGATAAATTGACAAACGCCACACTTTTTGGTTTGGATATAAAATTTTGATTGTACAACTCTATAAGTGGTGTATATTTAAATTAAATCAACCTTGAGACATTATATCTAAGTTACTTAGGGCTTCCTGCAAATCCACTTCATGTTTAATAGCGGTAGTAACATAAGCCTTCGCTAAATTGGTCCGTCCTAGCTTATGTTGCAACACTCCCAAGTTGTTATACCCAGCCGCGTGGTTAGGATCACAGGAAATGCAAAGATTGAGGCACATCAATGCCAATTCAATATCACCAGAACCCTGAAACATGACCGCTTTTACTCCCAATCCCTAAAGGTTCTCTTTTATATAAAGAGATACAAACCAGTGCTAAGTGTGACAAATTGTACCAAACATCTGCCTTGATCAAAGGATCAGTTGCCAAGTCCAATGCTCTCTGGAAACACACATAAACCAAGTCCAACTGCTGCGCGTACAGACAACACAACCCTAGGTTGTTGTACAATTCCGCGCTGTGTGCCCCCATGGCCAAGACCCTCCTGTAATACCTCAGAGCAAGTTCCGGCTGATAGTTGTAGAAATGGTACACCGCAATGCAAGCAATCGCTTCTGTGTTCATCGCGTCTTCGATGACAACACTGCGGTAAAACTTTATAGAGCTTTGTATATCCCCAGTGGCTTCGTTCAACCTCGCCATCTCGGTGAGAATGGACACATCTTCTGGATAGACAGCCAGAGCAGCACGGCATACCTCGGTAGCGCTCATAGGTTGGTCCATCCTTAGATAGATCCTAATCAAACGAATGAAGATCTCCAAATGCTGTTGTTGTTTCAACGCACTGCGTAGCTGTTGCTCTGCATCACGGAGTAAATTCAACGCCACGTAACACTTTGCTAGTTGGACCTTCCACCACCAGTCCTTGAATTCACAGGCATGGGTTGCTTGAACTGCCAGCTCCATTGCACTCCTCACATCGCCTTCGTAATAGTAGATGTACTCAAAGAGAGGTTTGCTCAAGCATTTGTCTTTGGCGTATTTCGAGAGGTTTAGTCGGGATACCTGAATGAAGGGTCCATCACGTTGTGTGAACATTGCAGCTGTGCCTAGGCGGATAGCCCGAGCGGATTGTCCTGTCAGGGGACGTGCTGTTTTGAGCCGGTCTAAGACGGAGGACCCGGGGCGGCTTTGGGTCCCCGGGCGAGATACTCCACTGATTGGTCGGCCCGTAGATGTACGAGGACGAGCTCTACAAGTAATGGAAAGTTATCTTATAACCTTGTTTAGAAGATGTGGTTACCCTATTCCTTTGTTGTTTGTAGTAGCACTAGTACCAGGTCTCATACTAGTACCGGGCCGAGGTGCAGTTGCTACCACATTCTCGTTCAAAAAATCTGTTTCTGTGATATCTTCAGTGTCGATGTCGTCCACGAAAACTCGCTGGGTCATGGCGCGCATTTTGAGGCACCATGCTGCTTGATCCAAGGGTTGTTTATCTAGTATCAGTGTGCAGAGATCCACACATTTATCGTAGTGTTTTCTACGGTATAGACTCAAGGCCACGTAGAGTGGATCCATTTTATTTGGTGGTTTAAGAAAGCTGTTGATGGAAATGAGTTTTGTTTGTATTCAAGGGGCTTATAAAAGATGTTGCTATAGCAACCCCGTCAATAGTTAGCCTATTATTTAATTTAGTATTTAAGGGCTTACCCAATTCGAAATGAATTTCCTCCTAGCTGATAATATCCTACAATAGTATCTTTACCCGAAAATTGGTGTTACTTAAAATCTTTAGTAAATATAGATGTTCAACATAGGCAACCAACTATATTTCTATAAATTTGAATCTAATGTCACTATAGTAACACAACCCATTCTGTCACAATTGTATTTCACTCTCCATCTTTATACAGTTTATATAGAACAATATACAACCCTCAGTAACTGATTAAATCCTTAACAATGGCTGTACAATTCGATATAAAGTCAAAATCCAGTTCTACCCTGGAACAAGAAGGTGGCGAAGCAACCAGTGAAACTTCCCTCGAAGGGCCCCGCCGATTGACCACCGAATTGTACCTGCGCTCAGCTAGTTCTCTCCGAAAATTCCACAAAGGTCGCCTTGCCAACCCCCAACTGAAAATCATCAATCGAGAAACCGCCCTTCATGAAGTCCTCGGCGAATTCCAAGTCACAAACATAAAGAAGATTTTCTTCAAGCAAGAAGACAAACGACTCAATGCCGATCAGCTGCGGCGAGTACTCCTTGACCACGCGAAGGTATACTTCCCAGATGACGAATTCTATAACCTGACTTTCATGCGAATCAACATCAGGCAAAACGGATACGTCACATGGGATGAATTCATATCCCATTTGCTGCTCGGATTTAAAATCCAAGAGGTGACCTCAGAAGTCAAGTCCCTTGAAGAACCAATCAATAAGAAGCCTAGATTAGTCAAGAGCAACCATCGTCATCCAATCAACAAAATCGTCTTTAATTTCCAAGTAAAACCAGATCGAACTTACGGATATACTGATGGTTCTTACATAACTTTAAGCCATGATGGTATTCTGAACTACTGGTCCCTCGATTTAAATTTAGAGAGGACCGTAAGGAGTAGCAGTCCTGATTTGATGGTGGCAGATACCTGGGTGCTGTGTGTGGCTGCAATGCCGGATGTGAGTGTGGTGTGTACATCGTCAAGTGAAAGAGATCTTCGGTTCTACGACACATCCGCGCGAAAATTTGAATTACGGATTCAAATCTACTCCTTGGAATATGCGGTTTGTAGTTTGTACTATACATTCCCAAAGGATCCAAATGAAGACTGCAGGTTAATACTTGGTGATATGGGTGGTAATGTAAGGATAATAATGTTTTCCCCGATAAACCGAGGTCCATTCCGTAGTAAGATGGGAGTTCCTTTACTTGCTGTACCTTATGATGTAGTAGAGAAAGGATTGGTGCCGGGATTTACCGTGGTGGCATTCAAAAATCTACATAAGGATTGGGTACGACAGGTGGAGTACTACCCATTGATGAATTTGGTAGTGTCGTGTAGCACGGCACCACGTGGATTGATAATGCGTGAGATTAGTGAAAATCGTGGCATTTATACCTATAATGTACCAAAAGGAGTTTGGTGTTTTTCTTGCTCGGTTAACTTCCCTTTGCTTGCAACTGGTGGGTCGGATTGTTTGGTACGAGTGTGGAATCCGTATGTGACCAGAAGGCCTTCGGTGATTTTCCATGGACATCACACTGGTATCATCGCGTTGTTATTCCAAGACAAAGGTGCCATTTTGTGCTCGTTGTCGGAGGATAAGGGTATTAAGATTTGGGATGTCCCATCGCAGGTCTGCATACAGACGTATTTAGGACTTGGGAGTGAATTGGGAGAATACACCAAGCTCACAATGTTCTACAATCCCGAATCCAGGCAATTGATCATTGGTGGTATCATGATAGCTGCACTATTCCTGCGACCTTTACAGAATGGTGAACACACTGATGGTAACTCACATTCTGCTGGTGTGTCCGTTCTTCTCTACAACCCATTATTCGGTATTATCCTGTCCTGTGGTTTGGATTCAAATATTATCGTCTGGGACCCTTGGAATGGCAAACGAATTTCTGTAGTGAAAGATGCACATACTCGGCAATTACACGGCGAAATCCTTCCCGTTGATATTACTGCTGGATGTTTTGATCCAGGCTTGCACTACCTCCTCACCGGGGCCTATGATGGGACGCTAAAGACCTGGAACTTCAATACAGGGACTTGTATCAGGAATATGCGGATAGAACATGGTTGTGAGGTAACTGGTGTATGTTGGGTGACAGGCCGGATCCTAGCAATTGGTTGGAATCGCCACGTTACTGAGTTTTCTGATGTAGGAGGCATTGCTGGTCCTGGAGGCGTATTTACCAAAATGTGGGCTATCAAACACACTGATGATGTGTTGGCAGCTGCTGCACGTATTCCACAAACACTTGCTACTAGCACCTACAACGGGGAGTTGATCCTCTGGAGATTGGAAACAGGTCAACCGTATAAACAATTTGCGGTCGCTAATCCGACCCTGCGTGTGAAGATTACCTACGACTTTGAAAAACGTACCCGACACGAGAAGCCCAAAATCACTCCGTTTAGCAAGAAGTATGGGATGCAAAAGAAGGAACCTCCGAAACGACCCCGGCCTAGTGAGATTATCAAAAAAATCAAAACAGACCAGCGTAAGGACCTGGCTAATAATCCAGAGACGACAACTGGTAGTGCTAATACCTTGAAACTAACACGAGCAGCAAAGGCTTTAGTCCTACCTCCAACGATTTGCCCAATTCGTGGACTTGCTGTTCGCTGCATGATATTCCTCGAAAATCGCCCAATGAGGGTAGATGTGGGTACACTCTTCGTCGGTTTAGAGAACGGTGACATTCAAGTATGGTCCCATCATGAGAGTGGTGGTTTCCTGAGTGCTTTTCAAGCTGTGCACGCTGTAGGCGACTATGTAGTGTCTATGTGCTCCGATTCTAAAAACGAATTCCTCTTTGCTGGCTCTACCGGGGGTTACGTGAAGACTTTTCTAATGACGAACTTTCATACTGGCGAACCGGATGTTCATATTTGTATGCCTGCATTACGCCTTATGTTCCCTTTCTTGTGGTACCGCTTCTTTCCGGGACGAGCAATGAAAGCCCTCGGAGGGCAAGACAAACCTATGCTTGTAAATAGTTACAAAGCGCACAGGCACATTGTGTCTTGTATAATATTCATGGACGACGCTAAAATTGTCGGGACCGCAAGTGGGGATTTCAGTGTTAGGTTATGGACTATAGGTGGGAGGTATTTGGGTACACTTGGGACGTTTAAACCTTGGACCAATATTGATCCATTAGTACCGATCAATACCTTAGAAAGAGAATTTACTATTCCGCCGGATGTTAGGAGGGTTATGAGTAGTACATCACAAAGGGTATTCCTGGGAGAGAAATGGGAGAAGCGACTGACGAAGAAACAGGAAGCTGCCCAAGCCGAGAAGGATAATGCTTTCACTATGGCTAATACCTACACATATGGTCGGAACCTGCAGCCTCCAATTCTTGGCAAATTCTTACAACTGCCGGAGAGAACCACTAAGAAGTTTGATATCGAATTGGATTCAACATTCCCTTATGTATATTTCCTTCCAGTTTTACGCTATCCATGCCTAAGTTATACCTTTTTTCAGATTCCTGTTTATCAACACCTAATTCGTCCTCCACCAGGGGAGATTCCAAAACTAACGCCACAATGCGATGACAAACTGCTAAAATTGAGACAATACTCAAGCGTGACAAACATCAGACTATGAATGTATGGGGTTTGCTAATTATGTGTAAATAATAATTGCTGGTTACATTATACAGAACTCCGCAGTGTATTCTTTAAAATTACTAAAAAACATCTTGCCAAACACAACAATCGCACTAACAATTACGCATTCAAGTCTTGTAGAGTGCTACAGGCTTCTAATATCAAATACGCCATTTCATGTTCGGGTTGCTTCTCCTCCAAACACCTTAAAGCATGGGTTTGAGGTACACCAATCCATCGAAGGAGCCTAAATATTTGGTTAGCTGAGTACCACAGGCAGCCATTTTCTCCCAGAGGTCCTTTGAAGGTGCCAATAACCGAGACACACTTTCCTGTAATCTTGACTAGATCAAGTCCCATCTCAGTAACAGTGGGCAAAACAAAAACAATTGCTAATCTATTGCAACTGGCTGTCAATAGAGAGTAATACATAGGGACAGTAACGCAACATGAGTTGACGAGTAAATTATTTCTACACAGACATCGAGTCTGCCTTTATCCTACAATCAAGAGAGGTGTTTAAATATAATTGGGTCCTTTAAACCTTGGAAGCTTATTGATCAACACCGATCAATCCCTTAGAAAGATTATCTACCATTGCACTAAAGCTTGGAAGGGTCATGAGTTCCACATCCCAAAACAAATATCCAGGAGAAAAATCAGTGAAAACCCCGACCAAGAAAGAAGAACCTGCGCGACCTACGAAAGCCAATACTATCAACATGGCTAACAACATCCCATCTGATGATAACCTACAACCTATTCTTGGTAAATTCTTCACACTACCCGAGCGAACCACTAAGAACTACAACATCAAATTGGATACAAGGCTTCCAACAGTAAACTCTCCCACTCCCTTTACTCTAACTACATCTAACTTAACCCTACCTTCTTTAAGATTCCTGTATATCAGCACCTAGTATGTCACCCAGTAGAGGAGATGCCCAAACTACCACCTCAATTGGAAAAGAAACAGATGAAATTAAAACAAAATTCTATAGTACCAAATATAAGACAGTGAAGGCTTGGGGTTGTAGTCTTTACTCATTACGTGTAAATAACAATTGCCAGTTACATAATATAAGACTCCGCAGTGTATATACTTTAAAATCACCAAAAATCAACAACTTACCAAACACAACAGGCGTACTAACGATTACGCATTCAAGTCTTGTAGAGTGCTACAGGCTTCTAACATCAAACACGCCATTTTATGTTCGGGTTGCTTCTCCTCCAAACACCTCAAAGCATGGGTAATCAAAACCATATTGCTTTCCAAATCGCTTGGAGTGCACCAATCACCATCGAGGGAGTCTAAATACTTAGTTAGCTGAGTACTACAGGCAGCCATTTTCTCCCCGAGGTCCTTCGAAGATGCCAATAACTGAGACAGTCGCTTTCCTGCAATCTTGACTAGATCAGGTCCCATCTTCTCCTTCTCCGTAACAGTGGGCAACAAATCAATGGCAAAACTATCAAAACCAGCTGTCAAAATTTGAGCAATCTGATAGCGCTTCAACAGATCCACGTCCAAGTCCCACAAGCGAGCAAGAGTAATACATTTGGACATCCACGAAACATGATCTGCCGAGTAAATCTTTCCCTCGTTCATAGTAACAGTATCCATACTAGAACTGATAACCTTTAATAGAAACTGCAACCTTGAAGCCGTTGTCTTGGAATCCGCGCGGTTATGTGTATTAATCTCATTCTTATGTTGAAAATCGGAGAAGAACAAGTTGTAAACAGGAGTGTCAAACAGATTAGTCAGTACTTTGGTGTGTTTCACCGCGAAAACAGTCATCATATGCATAATCATTGCTAATTGATAGTGTAAATGAACAAGATCGTAGTTGATCTCATTCTGCTTCAACGCGAGTTCAGCTAAAGGCGCAGCGCTACTATTTTCCCAAATTGCTTCATAGTGTAAAGACGGCTTTTGATAATTGAAGGAATCCAGCAAGGTCTCCATGAAGATGTCAAAGAACCCAACACAGAACTCGTAGAAAAGCGTAATTTGATAGTCGGATAAGTCAGTGTCTTGCCGACAAAGGCGTTCCTTGGGTAACTTACCTACTTTATTGATCAATTTCGACGAAGCCTCAAAGATGATCTTCAAGTGCGTATTCCAGACTAGATTATAAATGCCGGTTTTGATATGTAAATTCGGAATTTGCACAAGACACTTCAACGCAGCCTCTAGCAAAGAGAGGTTAGGAACATCTTTCTGCCAAGCTAGAGCGTACTCCCAACACATGTTGGCAAGCAGCACGCTGGGCTCTAAACTATGCGGGAATTGCTTTTTAATTATACCCAGATGATAGAACACCGGCTCCTCAACTTGAGGACTTGCACAGTCCTGACTATTCTGTGGATTACACGCGGATTCCTTGTCATGTAAGTCATCCATTAAAATATCCTCGGGATTTACTCCCCCTTGACATAACCATTGAGCAACTGTCTCACTCACTGAGCCTCTGCCTCGCTCCAGGACGTATTTCAAGCTGACGTCATGTCGCTCCAACTTCAGTTTTGGTAAAACCGCCGCGCAAATCGGTTTATTGCTCAGAATAATATTCAGGAGCGAAACATCTTCCAACTTTCCTATTAATAAAGTCCATTGACAATTCTCCTGGGAGAGTTTCTCCCACATCTCCACGCTTTCCTCCTCAACACTATTAGCAGACAATTGCAGATCCTTCTCTGCTTCGATCCGCTGCGCGACGCCTTTACACAAAACCGCCGCCATCAAAGCCGGGAACGGTTTATGTGAATTTTCAAGGTCGTCACGTACCCGGGTCCAAAATGCAGACACGCAGTTATAAGGAACCGAGACTGTATTAGGATCGAAGATTTTCGCTAATGTATGCACAGTTTCGCTGAAATTCTGCATCTCGGATTCGAGGTTTTGGAAGCTATCGAGTGGACGGTTGACCCAGTATAACAACAATAACGAGAATAATTGTTCAGGTTGGATGGATGAGTTCCTCGCATGTAATTCCAGGTCAGGGTTCGAATTTGCGTTGATATATTGGGAGAAAATCTTCTCAGCGATGTTATACATTATGGGATTCCCCGGATTTTTAACTTTTAACGGAGGCGCAGCATTGTAATCGAATATTTTCACGAATTGACTTAGGTGAATGTCCTTGTTGTTTTCAAAAGTGACTTTAGGCTGCATCTTGTAGTCATTTAACGTGCTCAGGTCCAAAAGGCGCTGTAAATTGTTCATTTCCTTTGTACCAAGGAGAGACTTACTTGTTTTCTGTTTAGTTTCAGTGTTTGTAGTGCAGTTTCCGTTTTTAAAATCTTCATTCTCGACATCCAAGGTTAAAAAGTTGAAAAAATGGCTTAGTAAACTGAGATTATCAGCTGTACGCAATAGGGACTTTAAATCCTCGTTTTCTTTATCTTCTCGTTCATCTACCTTGTCGCTTTGAGACTGGTACTTATCCAAGATGGCGGCACAACACTTAATTACAACGTCCGCAGTGATATCTCTCGTTCCAACCAACATTTCTAAACATTGCAGCGTAACCTCCACAGTTTTAAACTCTCTAATCGTATTTAAAGCGTCTGTAAGTAATGTGTCTACATGAACATCACCACTTTTTACAATTTGCTTCAATCGTTTATATAAGTGAATATCCCTAGCTCGTTTACTGTTCTTTTCCGCTAGAGAAAAGTGAAACGGTATTAGAATCTCCTTCATTTTCCCATCTGCATCCACTAATAAACACGTGAATTGGCACACAAATCGTGATTTTGATGTGTTCTGAAAGCCCATGAGACCATAGTTGATGTACATTAGTACACTGGATTTGGCTGCTGTGAATGTACTGATTTTAGTCCCGCGTTGAGCGCAGAAAATATCCACGCTTCCTTTTTTAGAGGAATAAATGACAAGGAACAGAGCAATTGCTTTTTTTGATGATTTGCGGTTCTTTCGCTCGTCTGGCACTTGAATAAACGCGCATTGAGCATCGCGGTATCCTTTAAATATGCGAAGAGCAACGCCGCGATGTGTGTCCACTAGAAGGACCCGGCCCAGGCCGTCGGCGAGGGCTGCGAGGCGTCGGTCTGGGGACAGTATAACGCGGGAGGTAGAACGGCGGTGATCACAGAGACCGAAACGACATGCCATTGCTTCTGCGGGGACTAGGGCTGTACCTTCGGATTTGTCAGGTGTTGTTTTTGTCCCTGTTAACCAACCGCTAGTTTGATAGTAATAAGAATTAGTTTTTGGAGTTATTTTTAAGGTTGTAATTAATATAGTAGTACATACGGTAAGGCAGATTTTAATTTTGATGCTACTGCTTTGGCCACATCGCTCAATACCGGTTGTGAGCCGCCTTCAAGCGCGTAATGGAATCCTAGGAATGGTTTAGAGCCGGCAGCCAAAACTAGAGAGTTGTATGGAGGCATCGCACGATATTTAGATGCAAATCCTCCGCATAACGAGGCTGTCAGCAGATGGTCGAATGTGTTTTGTAAGTCGAGGCCTACAACAGCTACGTCTGTTACTTGTCCTTGGTCTACAAAACCCCATTTCTTAGAAGGGATTGATAATTGTTGAGGATCGTTTGTAATTCCTGAAAAACAGAAAATGGTGTCTAACTTCGTAAAATGTCGTTTAGCCTCGTAATACTTCGTTCATCTTCGAATAATATCGTACAACTACGGTCAATTTCGTCAAACATCGTCTGAACTCGATTCACGTCGTCTAACTTCGTATAATATCGTCTGACGACGTAAAAAATGAAAAATGGCGTCAAGGCGTTATTACAAATAAAAAATTTTAAAGTAAAAGTCACTTACCTTTAGCTAAATTACTCCTACACGTCCTCAGCATAGAAAACAAATGACTACCATTGATAACACAAATATTGCTCTCATAAACCACATAAACTTCCTCTGGTTTCAGTTCGGAACTTATATCCGGTTGTGGACTGTGCTGTGATTGACATTTTAAAGCACACACAGGTCCATTATGCAGCTTTTCCTCAAACAAGAGTGAACAGTTTTCAGTATAGAAGGAAACATACCCTGTGTCAAAACCAATTGCTATACATGTCCAATCAGGTCCAACCTAAAAAATAACACTATAATTTCCAGGACATTATTTTACACACAAAATCATATAAGTTAGTACTAACTTGTGAACTCTGACTCTGTATCACAATTGGTAAACAAAGCACTGCTCTGATGTTGCTATGAAAGTCATGGAGACTTGAATCGGTGACTCCAAAGTGAGAATGAGTTGTTTGATTATCCCACCTGCTATTGCTCACTACCAACCGTTTTTCTCTTGCAAATACTACCATATCTCCAGTGGGCGAGGCTGATACTAAACTGTGTTGAAGCCATGTTTCACTACCTGCGTATATAATAATAGTTTCTCAACGTAAACAAATACGTTGTTGTTAGAACGTAGTATTTTGTAAAAATACCTCTATTATCATCAGTCGGAAACAAGTGTCTTCTAACAATGGGCACATCGACAACTTCGGCAATTTGTTTGATTTGAACGGACATTGTTACTACGTTAACATTATTATTATTTACACGAGTTTTGTTGATTTGCTTAACTTATGAAAAACAAAGGTTTCTGACCAAAAACATATGTAGGTTTCTTATTTTGACACTTTTGACAGTAGCTGTCATAATTTTTATATTGGTTGACGTTGTTGACGCCAGTTGACGCCGTTGACACGATTGTCAAGAAAGATAAGAATTTTCTTTATAACAAAATGACGGGACGATTTTTTGAATATAAATTGTCTTTATAATTATAGTTATATGTAGTTAGAGTAGTTAGAATCGATAGTTTATAAACTGTCAACCCTGTCAACAGTAAACCAAGAAATTTGTCTCCAAGGTCACAGTTGACAAATTTTTGACAGTTTAACGTGATTTATCTAAAAATTGCAATAAATGCCGCATTGCACAGATGCATAGTGCAACAAATACAATTTCGCAATTGAGTGTAAATTGTTCCATAATCGGCATCATTTCCAGAAATAGCAACTACATCAACAGTAGGTACAAATTATGACATATGCACTTGATAAATTTGCACGGAAAATTGGAAAAATGACGATGCTCATTATAATATACAAAATTCACATTACAGATATTAATCAAATCAACAATGTCTAGTATAATTGATCAGTTACTAGAGATGGGATTTCCCAGAAACAGAGTGTAAGTATATTTCATAAAATACTTAAAATATACCCTGAAATAATCGGGAAATGTGTAAGCTAACCTATATTTCATCTATTTGTTGGTATAAATATAAATATAGAGAACTGGCAGTAGCTCAATCGAACTCAAAAGACATTGATGCAGTCACAGAGTGGTTGTTAACTCACGAAGAAGATGAAGTCAGTACACCTCAGACGCAAACAGCCACATTGCCAGCAGCTCCAGAAGCGGAGACAAATGAAGAGTTAGCCGCTCTAGCAACCAGTTCTCAAGAGCCTGCAGCTGCCAAGTCCATAAGATGTGATGACTGCGGCAAACTGTTCAAGAACCAGAGCGAAGTAGAGTACCACGCGGCGAAAGCGGGACATGAGAACTTTTCAGAGTCCACGGAGGAGAAGAAACCGTTGACAGAAGTGGAGAAGAAGGAACAGTTGGAGAAAATTGAGGCGAAGTTGAAGCAACGGCGTTTGGAGCGCGAGGAACGCGAGAAACAAGAAGCCTTGGAGCGTGAGAAGAAACGAATTCGTTCCGGGAAGGATTTGCTTGAAGCCAAACAACGACAAGCGGATTTAGAGATGAAGAAGATCGTGGAAGCGCGGAAACGCGAAAAGGAGGAAGACCGTTTAGCTAGACAGAGGGTTAAGGACCAGATTGAGCAGGATAAACTTGCCAGGAAGGCGAAAACAGCTGGGGAAACTCCCACAGCTGCTACTACGTCGGTTGCGCCTACGACGCCTGCAAAAGTTGCGCCGAATTACAGTGAAGTACGTCTGCAGATTAGGCTTACAGATGGTGAGCAGTTAGTAACCAAGTTTGGGGCTAAAGAACCTCTGTCGGCGGTGAGGCTTTACATTCAGATGAATCGTGAGGACACAGCCCCGTTTACTTTGATGACTCTTGCTCCCAGGAAAGTTTTTTCCGAAGAGGATTATGAGAAACCTCTCGATGTTTTAGATTTAGGACCTGCTGCTGTTCTTGTTGTGCAGAGTGTGAAGATTTCTTAATGTTTTTTTATGCTAAATGTGGATTTTCTTACTTACAGCTGTGCGGTTTAGTTAACTTGCTCTATAGACAACTACTTTTTTATATATTTCTCCATACCTTCAGTCCTGTCAATAGCAGAGTAGAAGATTCATAGAAAAGTACATATAATTACATGTTTTGTGAATTTCCAAGCAAACTGGGTAATATACACGCACTTCATATTAATATTTTGTCAATATGTTGTGATTGTTAGGTTTTTATTTAGGATTTAGACTTTTTATACTAGTGTCTTTTGTTTATTTTGTTTACAAGCGCCACTTGCGTGGATCTTGCGAACTAGTGCCGTGCGGATCACAGCTTAGGCAACATTGTGAGTAAGTTTAAAAAACGTAAAAAATATTTAAGTTTTCAATGGTTTCTATCCTTTTTGCTTAGGATTTCATAAGTTCATAATGAAATTGAATTCGAATATCTTTTGTTTATTTTGTTTACAAGCGCCGCTTGCGTGAATCTCCTGAACTAGGCCAGCATGCCGTGCGGCTTGCAGCTTTGGCAACACTGTGAAAACACAAGTGAAGTAGTGAACGCCATGAGTCGTCGCCAGGTTTACTGAAAAGGGAGTGTGTTGATAAAAGCTGAATTTCCGTAAGAAATACCCTATCAGCGCATCGAATCTGTAAGTAAAAATTAAGTTAACATCTCACCGTCGCCACCGGCACCAATTTTGTGTACACTAAGAGCTTGGCTCCCATCGTAAACTTCTCTAATGCATCAGACACAAAGAAAAAAATGTCTGGCTGTTTTCAGCCCACAAAATAAATGCCCACCTAGGATAATCGCTTTCATCCGATGTGGTTCATAAAGCAAGCTTAGTTCCATCTCCTCACGAGTTTGTTGTGCGTTTTGCGGTGTTATTAATTCATGAAATTCGCTTTTATTGCGTACCAAAATGGCCGACTAATGCCTTGTCAATGGAATCAATTTTTCGTCGGGTTTCTTTTATTTTTCTTCGCGAACAAGCCGAATATTCGTGGGTCGAATACGTGTTTGTGCTGCAGCATGCCTGGAGTCGAGTGGCATTTGTTTATCGGCACCAGTTGTCAATGTTGTAATGATTACTTGTGAAACAATACTGTACTGACAAACGTTTTTATTTATTTCTTTCTTTTTTGATATATAAATGTTTAATTTCTTTCGATCGCTTGCAGCAAGGATTGGAGTGATGTCATCAGCTGGCTCTAGTGGTTCAGGGAGAGGAAGGGGAGGGCAAGTGGCTGTTGGGGAGCAAAAGCCCGAGACAAAAGAAGCCAAGCCAAATCCTAAAATGTCCAAATCTCTGGGGACCTCTGCAAAGCGTATTCAGAAGGAATTGGCGGAGATCACATTGGATCCACCACCAAATTGTAGTGCTGGACCGAAGGTACATGGGATATAGAAAAATACTGCGTTTGTTTAGGTTAGATTTGATTCTTTGTTTTGAGGTGAGGATTTGTTTCAGGGTGATAACTTTTACGAGTGGGTGTCTACAATTTTGGGACCTCCTGGGTCAGTGTATGAGGGTGGGGTATTCTTCCTGGACATACATTTTTCCCCAGAGTATCCGTTCAAACCTCCGAAAGTGACGTTCCGGACGCGTATATATCATTGCAACATTAATAGTCAGGGTGTGATTTGCTTAGATATTTTAAAGGATAACTGGTCGCCGGCTCTTACAATCTCCAAAGTTTTGCTTTCGATTTGTTCCTTGTTGACTGATTGTAATCCAGGTGAGTCTTGGTATATCTATTTTAGTAAATACAGTGGAATCCGAATATAACGCGATTCAAGGGACCGGGCTGAATCCGCTTATAACCGAATTCGCGTTATAAGGAAACCAAGTTTATTCTACTACTTTTTTATG
>JAODVP010010760.1:0-16896 GCA_025400035.1 Tetradonia laticeps
CTTCCTCGATAAATGGTCTATTCAACACAAAAAGAATTTTTCAATTCGAACCAGTTGTTCCTGAGATTACCGCGTTCAAACAAACAATCTCTTCAGCTTTATATTTTAGTACAGATATAGATATAGATAATACGCTAGACACAAGTGAGGAGGGGTGAGAAAATGTCTGTAATAAGTAATGTCTATCAACACTTGCATTTATTATTTACAAAAGTTACAAATATCAAAGTTTTCTTCCTAAATTGCTATAAAATGTTGGTTACTTCCGATTGGAATTGGAAGATAAAGGATTTGGTCAAATATCACAGCATTTCCTCTGAAACTATAAAAAATGTTTTTAGTATTTCTGGTTGGAAATTTTATAAACTGCTTAATAATATCTTTTATAGGTTCAGATGGACTCCAAATTCCCAGAGGACGTAAACTTACCACTAATTAGAATAGAACAGAATCTTAAGTAAAAACAAAGAAACAAACAAATCCAGAATTATATGTTACAGCTTGTTTTGATTTAATTTAAAGATTTTACTAATTATACATAACTACTTGTTGTATTAGTATTGTTATGCAATTAAAGCATTTTTGCAAGAAGATCCATATAGGTTTTTATTGTTTAACCTTTTTACGAGCTTTTTGCAGATGTGATTTAAGACCAGCGATGGCTTTGCCTTTCTTTTCCAATTCTGTATTCAACTTCGCGATTTCCTTCTTTTGTTCATCAAGAGTGTGATCCCTTGATTGAATTTGAGACTTGTATGAGTTCAGTTTATACACAACAATATTCTTCAATTTCAATAGTCGGTTATTTTTGTCTTTGAGTTCATTTATCCGCTTATCCTTTGCTTGAATTATTATCTCGCGTTCGTTATTTTCGTCTCTCAGATCTTTCATGGACTGTTGTAAGCCATGCATCATAGACTGCAGCTTAGATTTCTCCAAATCCTTGTTGTATATAGTAAGCTTGAGGTTATCAATGTCGCTCAGAGAGGCTTGCAACTCGTCCTTAGAAGCCAACGTCTCTTCACGAAGCCTCAAATTCAAATTCATCTCTGAACGAAGTGTTCCTTCAAAAGCCGACTTAAGGTTGTATATTTCTCCATCCGCATCTTCTTCTATCTGACTTTTAGTAGCCTCTGCTTCTTTCTCCATGCATGCCAGTCTTGTTTTAAGCTTGTTCAATTCTATTGTTCTGTCTTCCAATTTAGCTTCATACCTACCAACAAGACTTTCCTCGGATATCCGTTTGGCATCCTCCAACTCCATCAATTCCTTATCATATTCACTTTTCATCCTGTTCAATTCTCCTTGTAGTGCCATGTATTTGTTATACTCTGCTATAAGTTTCTCTCCATATTCAGTTTCAAGACTCTGCAGGTGGGTGTCATTCACCAGCTTCTGTTTGACAATATCCATCTTAAGTTTACTCATTTCAACTGCATGCTCAAACTCCAGATCTGCATTCTTCTTAATCATAGAATCGATACTTCTCTGTAGATGTGCACGTAGCTCATGTGTCGCTTTTGCATGGGCACTATTTATTCGTCGTATTTCATAAGACTGCTCATGCAGGAGTTCCTGGACCCGGACTTGTAATTCGTTGATGACATGAAGTTTTTCGGTAAGGTCCCTACGTTGAACCATAACATCAGTGGACGGAATGAAGTCTTCTTGTAGTTGAATCATGTATTCTGCATTCTGTGCTATGCGCCAAACACAAATACAACTCGAAGATGCAGTAATAAGATAGCTATCATCATAGGTGACTTGCATCTGAAATCAAAACAAATGTAAAATTGGTTCCAATTATCTAAATCTTACTAGGTTTACAGCGGATATCTGGTTGTTATGTATCGAATACTGATTCGTCCCACTGGTCTCACTAAAAGGTATTAACATGGTGTAGACCACACCAGTTTTCCCTGCCGTGAATAACATCCGGTTTGAATTGGACATCCCCATACATTGTAAATCATTTGGTGCTACTTTGACTTCATTGTAGACACTCGAGTTCGAGATATTACGAACGGTACCATCAGACCCCACTGCAAAAGTAGCTTTGCCATCGTTAGTTCTTGCTAGGCCAGAAAATTGACAGTCTTTGGTAATGGTCTCGGAAATTCTGCGGTTTGAGAAGATATCCCACTCGTATATAGCCCCCTCAGTACCACTAGAGGAAAGATGTAAATCGTCGGACGACCAAGATAACGCAGTGACCTGAAAATACAACTTACGTTACTTAAAGTCCCTTACAAATACTACAAAATCATTACAATCCCATTGTGTCCTTTAAAGTCAAACATATGCTGATAAGACACACTTGTGTACACCTGAATCATGGTACCATTAACAGAAGCAAACAGGTGTCCCATAGTACTGTATTTAACCAGTTTACAGCTTCTAATTGGGAATTCCCGATCGCAGATAAAGTCATTTTCCATCAGTTTCAGCACTCGTAGCTTATCGGAAAAGCCCACAACCGCAAAGAACCCGGTTGGATGTAGGTCACAACTGAAAATCTCCTCTTGATACCTTTTAAACAGCTCCATTGTTGCGACCTTGTAATTCCAAACACGCAAAGTCCTATCGAATGAACCAGCCGTCATGAAAATAGATTTCCAAGCGCAGACAGCAACAGCACAGATAGGGCCATGATGTAAAGGTAATCCGTTAACGCTTAAAGCAACTTCTGCTTCTGAAGCAACCAAGGTCCCTGTATAGATCTGTGTTTCGTTACATGTTACTACGAGTCTTTCTTCTGAAGGAGATACAGCAACTGTGTTAATTTCATTGTAGTACTCATGTATGTATTGGTCCTTCTCTTCATGGCTATCATCATCAGATAGTCGTACAATGTCGTTATCCGGAATACAAAACTTTGTCTTCCGAACATAATTATTGCTGTCCGCCTTTTCAAAGAATTGTAGTGCACCACGTTTGTAGCAGAATACAAACCCACGGTTAAAGCTGGTTAGATTAGTAATTGCAGGGACTTGGTTTTCAGAGATTGTTTCTTGGGGTACGTTTGTCACGTCGCCTGCTTCCTGGGAAGTAGGGAGTGTCTCATCCTCATTGAAAACGAAAACTGGAATATCGGTGGTGTGGAAAACTTTCTTCAGTTCTCCATTTTCGAAGTATATGATTTTACCGTGCGATGTACCAGCTATAAACCGATCTTGGCTTAACCAACAACCGGATTTCATGTTGATATTGTCTGATTTGCAGAAGCCAAATTGACGCCAGATTCCTTCGGCATATGATAGGTTTCGGAAGAGCGCGTTGCCAAGTAAGATCAGGAGATTGGTGTCGTTAGGATTTGGACATATCTGGATTAACAATAGCACCCAAGGTAATAAATTCATCTAAGTCTTCTATATTTATTCTAATATTCTATCGGACATAACTATTTGGATAATCATTTGGATTTGATATTTGGAATTTAAAAATAACGTGCTGAAAAGTGCTCCGCCGACAGGATTCGAACCTGCGACCCTTAGCTACCCGTACTAGTGCTCTATACCTCTGAGCTACGTCGGACCTGATATCCAACCGACCGTGCACCTTTCAACATTTGTCTATATATCTATCTATCAAACGGGAGGCCAGTACTAACTTCCTTGCAGGAGGAGTACTGCGATCACCCTCGGCCAAAAATTTTTCAATTCTAAGACCGAGGACCATACTTTCACCCCTGGGAACCTCAGTAAACACATCATCCAACACCAGATGCGGTTTGAGCCTACATCTGCATACTGGCGCGCACCAGATGTTCGGCGCTCCTAACCAATGTGCTACCGAGACCATAATATTTGTCTAAACCTATATATTTGATATTTAATTAAAGATTATTAAATTTGATAAATAAAGATATGCTAGTATTCCGAGGTGAACGGTCGGCTGGATACGGCTTCCAAACTTAGCGTAGTTATAAGGAGGTTTAAAAAAATAAAGTAACAAGTTTACCTGTTCAACCGTCCCAGTATTAGTACTGTTGTTCGCCCGAGTAACCGACTCCACTTTAAATGTGCATACGTCATATATGATCATCAACCAATCAGGTTCTCCAACAACAATAATCAACCACTTCGAATCGCAGGAAAAGCACATCGCATCAATCCGTTTGGCTGAAACATTTTGCTCCGTTGGCATGGTTATCTCTTGACGTGCCGAGTGACTGACTGTGTCATACATTGTCACTGACGGATGATCACCCCATTCACAAATTGCCAAATGCCTCCTGTCAAATAAATTTTAGAATATCGGAGAATTTTCGAGAAATGACTTACTTGTCCGGGCTCAATGCAAGCAGATTAATCCTGGAACCTTTATTAGGCAGCGTAATGTACTTCTGCTCCTGTTGATCCGAATGATGAAATGTCAACACACATCCAGCCGGGTACACTAATTCATCGTCCTCTACAAATTGCACATTTCCTTTCACTGACGTGTTTAAGCCTAGTAGTAAATTTGGAATTAACACAGGGGGATTCGACGGACTTATATTCAAATTGTCTGTTTCGGTTTCCATATTTAGTAAAATCTGTGAATTACTGTGAAAATTTTGATGAAAATCGTGCGTGTTTGATCAATTTGGAACGTCACGACGTTGCCTGAAATGGGTATAGAACTGTAATGGCTATAAACACAAAAACAGTTGAACTGGTAACCACGGTACGTGTTATTATATTGATTTTGTTTCGCTATAAAATTAGTAGCAAACATTAGTGATTACTATTAGTGCTTTGTTTCAAGTAATAATAATGAGTTTGCCATTATCTCAATGTGATCGCTTTAAAAGAAAAATTCCACCTTTACCTCCGCGTCGATTAACATCAGTTTCCGGTGATAATGGTAAAACATCTTTAGAGGACTTTCCACCACTTTTCACCAAAGATCCTCACATAAAAGGGATGTTGTTCAAAAACACATTCAACTTTTACCGGCCTAGTGAAGTTATTGGTATATATTTAGATTTTATAGCATAGTAATAAATTTTGTGTATATAATTATTTACTTATAGGAGCTTGTTATACACCATCGGCTCAATATTTAAAAATTCAAAATTTACCACCCAGAAGACGTACCAAAACTCGACATTTTTCTTATTTTAAGAACACAGCTCATTGTTCTAGTACTACCCACTTAAAAAATAGAGACAAAAGAAGGAAAGTAGCAGAAGATGAAGAAAAATATTCTCTTCCTGAGGTTGTAACTCTTCAAGAACTTACCAGTGGATCATATTTTCGTAAACTTCACGCTGTTCAAAAGTATAGACGTCTGAAAGCCAAAGCATCAAAAACCAATACTACATCAATAATGTAATGGTCTTTTATAATATACTAGTAGAAACCCTTTAAAACGGCATCGTATTTAACGCAAAACCTGATATAACGAGTCTAAACCCGATCCGCCTATAACGGAAACCGCTTATAACGGCAAGAATGGCGTTATAAACGGTTTCTACGTATAATAAATTAATAATAAATTGTATTTTAGATCATACAAAAGCCTGGAAGCTCCTTTACCTGTTGATATAGATGAACAAAAACAAATATTGATCAAATCTATTGAACAGGAAATTAATATCCCCGTTAGTGATGCTGATACAACCAAAATAAATTTTTATCTACTAAACGGAATACCAGAGGATGTCATTGAACCATATGATAAAAAATATCTGAAAAAAGCTCAGAACCTACTCTCCTCCAAGTACTCTTTGTTGAAATCATACAAACAAATAATGCAAACTTACCCGAAGGAAATTATCCATCACTATTATTTGGAAACACGCAAGTTCTTACTTTACTACGCTCTTCAAGATCCAGTAGAATGCGAGAGACTAAAAATTCACTCGAAACCCATTATTTATCCAACTTTAATAATTAGAGCTCCTGTTCCTAACCACACTGCTTACCGAATTGCTAAACAATTCATGGAACACCACTATTTCTGTGGAAACCCCATCATGATTGGAATAAGACAAGTTTGGTATGATCAATATAGAAACATCCATATATTACCTGTCGAAGAATTACAGCAATTTGATACGTTGCCGTTTAAAGCACATGATCTGGTAACAAAAGCAGAAACATTAATTGCACGCAGTCGGCATCAGATTGAAGATGAGTTTATGTGCGACGTTGCTGACTTATTCCTGCTTTATAGGGATACGTGGAAACATCTTCCGCCTCGAAACAAGTATGAAAGCAGCGTATTGATTGATAGCTTTTTCAACTGTGCATCCTCTTTGATGACTATCATGCTAAGAGAATTGGTTATGAAGAGTATGAACCGTGTCGTGGAATTTGTTTCCAAATTTCAAAGTGGTAATTCTTTAAAAAGAGAATACCATGATGGTTGTCTGATAAACATACCTTTGGTGGAGGTCACGGCCAAACCTGTAAAAAATTCTTACGAGATAAAAGTCTTACCTGCAATGAATGACATCCAAAATATATTGGTTGTGTTCTTGGATAAAGTAATGAAAGCAAATATGTTTATCAAACGTGTAGAAATAAAATTATTTCCAGCTATGTACGATAAACAATTATACCTCACCTCAATCTCGATAGAGGAACCTAGTATTCCACACTTTTACAACAGGATTAGAGAATATTTTGGTCCCAATTCGAATGGTTGTAGGGAATATCTACAGATGTATGATAAATATCACCCTTTACTACAAGGAGATGAAGAACGTGACTTAAAAGAGTTTTTCCAACAAGATCCGCTCCCTCATCTTCAAGAATTTGGTAAACGGATAGAAAGATATGACGCAATGAAAAATGGGTTTATCTTCCTACGCAGATCCATTCCCCTGAATTTGATAAGTTTAGATTGTAGCGAATTAAACGACCATCTTTATAAAATTGCGGACAAACTCCGTACAACAATTGTGGATTATTTTATAAACAAAAGCCATGCCCATAACCGTTATATCTGCGATCTATTTGATGAAATGTCGCAGAAGGTCTCGGAAAATCCCGAAACAGTTGCAACGCTGGTAGAGTTGATGAATTACGTGGTCAAATGCAGAGATGTAACCATGGTTCATCTTCGGGAGAAAATCCGAGAAACGGCGGAAAATATTCGCTTTCTTATGAAATACGCCCATCTGAAACGAGAGGATATTCAGTTGAATGCTAGGGTCTTTGTCTGGCCTAAGGATATGGATAACGTCATTGATTTAGCTCTTCAAAGGCTGAATATGAAACGCGAGCAAGCTGAGGCTTTGCTGAGATTAAAACGTCAGCACTTTAATAATAAGTTAAAGAAACACGATGCAGAAGTTTCTGCGTTTAAGAAGAAAGATCCTGCTATGCTTACAATGGATGAGATGATGGACAACACTGAAGTTGTCAAGAAACTAGTCCAGAAACTGATGGAAGATAAAGCAGCTGCTGAGCAGATTAATTTGGAAGAGGGTTTGTTGGACTTTGATGTATCATCCTTTCGGATTTTGTATGCAATGATCTCTAGTATTGACCCATTTGATCAACTATGGCGTACAGTCCTTTCTTTCCATAAAAAATACGATGTATGGTATTATGGGCCGTTTATAAATCTGGATGCAGATCAAATCTCCGAGGAAGTAGATACAATGTGGGAGGTTTTAAATAAACTAGGTAAAACCTTAAATGAAAATGCTGGTGCCCGTAGGGTAGCTGAAATTGTCCGAGCCAAAGTTGAAAAATTCCGCTTGTATATACCAATTCTACAGACTATCTGCAATAAAGGAATGCGAGGACGGCACTGGGAGCAAATATGTAAAATCATGGGAGCAGATCTTATATTGACTCCTGAATCTTCCCTAAGCGATATGATTGAATCTGGTATGCTGGACTTCGTTTCCAAGCTTGAGGAAGTCAAGTCAGCTGCAAGTAAAGAATATGCCTTAGAATTGAACCTCGAAAAGATGAAAGAAGAATGGTTGACTGTAGTTTTTGAGTTGGTACCACATAGAGAAACCGGTGTATCCATTTTGGCTGCTGTTGATGATATCCAAGTATTACTGGACGACCATATTCTCAAAGCTCAGACTATGAGGGGATCCCCGTATGTCAAACCCTTTGAACACCTAATGCTGGACTGGGAAGCAAAACTAGTTGGGATGCAGGATATTTTAGAACAATGGTTAATCTGTCAATCGACTTGGATGTACCTGGAACCAATTTTCAGTTCAGAGGATATCATGCGACAAATGCCAACTGAAGCGAGGAACTTCCGGTCTGTGGATCGGTCGTGGAAGTTGATCCAGAATAACACCATGACTGATCCCCATGTGATGGAAGCTACTAACTACCCTAACATGTTAAACGTTCTTAGAGATAATAACTCTATCCTTGATGCTATTCAGAAAGGACTGAATAATTATCTGGAAAAGAAGCGAGTGTTCTTTCCCAGGTTTTTCTTCCTATCGAATGACGAATTGTTGGAGATACTTTCGGAGACTAAAGACCCTCTTAGGGTGCAGCCTCATTTGAAGAAATGCTTTGAAGGTATACATCTACTAAAGTTTGCTAATAGTGATGAGATTGTTGGTATGATCAGCGCAGAGAGGGAATATGTTGCTTTTAGTGGTAAAATTCATCCGCAAGATGCTAAGGGTATGGTTGAGAAATGGTTGGTCCAAGTAGAAACTCTAATGATTCAAACAATGAAAGACATAATCGCGAATTCCTTGAGGACTTATAAGCCTCCACAGCGGTCTGCATGGATTCTAAACGGACCTGGTCAAGTGGTACAATGTGTTAACTCTCTACTGTGGACACAAGAGGTAACCAATGCTATTGCAGATAGAAGTTTAGCCTTGCAGCTCAATAAATGTACCCAACAAATTGAACAATCTGTGAAGCTAATCCAAGATAACCTAGACGCAAGTTGCCAGATAACAGTGGAAGCTTTAATTGTCAGCGATGTGCATGGCAGGGATATTATTCACTTTTTACATGATAATAACGTTGATACTGTGGATAATTTTCATTGGATATCACAATTGCGATATTACTGGTTGGAAAGTGCTGTAACAGTCTGTATGATCACCACTGAAGTGAGCTATGCTTTTGAGTATTTAGGGAATACTGGACGGTTAGTTGCAACGCCTTTAACAGATAGATGTTTCCGGACCTTAATGGGAGCCCTTAAACTAAACCTGGGAGGAGCACTTGAGGGACCAGCTGGATCCGGGAAAACAGAGACTGTCAAAGACATGGCTAAGGCGATTGCTAATAAATGCATCGTTTTCAACTGTTCGGAAAGTATTGATTACAAAGCAATGGGGAAGTTCTTCAAGGGATTAGCACAATCAGGGGCCTGGGCTTGTTTTGATGAATTCAACAGAATTGAACTTGAAGTTCTATCTGTAGTAGCTCAACAAATTCTTTCCGTTCAAATGGCTATACAAAGAAAACTCGAAAAGTTCCTATTTGAAGGTACTGAATTATCCTTGAAGCCAACGTGCAGTGTATTCATCACCTTGAATCCAGGGTATGCGGGTCGACAAGAACTTCCGGACAACCTAAAAGTTCTTTTCAGACCTATAGCAATGATGGTACCGAATTTTAAGTTGATAGCAGAAGTTACTCTGTATTCATATGGTTTTAAAACAGCTGCAGAGTTATCACAGAAAATTGTGTCCACATACAAATTGTGCTCGGAGCAATTATCATCCCAAAATCATTATGATTATGGAATGAGAGCAGTTAAATCCGTTTTGCTGGCAGCTGGAACTGCTAAACGAGTTCATCCAACCATAGATGAAGCTCAATTAGTCCTCAAAGCAATTATTGATGTGAATTTACCGAAACTCCTATCCGATGATGTGTCCTTATTTAAGGACATCTACTTGGAGCTGTTCCCAGCTGTGACAATCTCCAGTTTTGAGCGTGACGATCTTAAACAATGTCTCAGCAATGTTATTACAACTAAAAATCTTCAGGGAACCTCGTTTTTCACTAGTAAAATTATCCAGATTTACGAATTGATGTTAGTAAGGCATGGATTGATGATAGTTGGGGATACAATGAGTGGTAAAACAACTGCTTATCAAGTAGGTAGAATTATAATTAATGTCTATATCCATAGAGGTAACGATATAGATGATTTTCAGTGTTTAGCAGATACCCTAACACAACTATCAACAGTGAAGGGAAGTAAATTCCATGAAAACAAAGTAGTTTATCGCATAATCAACCCTAAAGCAATTACAATGGGTCAGCTCTACGGTCAATTTGATGCGTCCTCCCATGAATGGATGGATGGGGTCCTTGCAACAACTTTCAGAGAGTATGCTAACTCCTCATCTCAAGAGAGAAAGTGGATTTTGTTGGATGGTCCCGTAGATGCTACATGGGTCGAGAATATGAACACAGTTTTAGATGATAATAGAAAACTCTGTTTAATGTCTGGGGAAATAATTCAGATGACAAGTAAAATGAGTTTGATATTTGAACCTATAGACTTGGAACATGCATCACCTGCTACTGTAAGTCGATGTGGAATGGTCTACATGGAGTCTCAATTATTAGGGTGGAAGCCTTTACTTGCATCTTACAAACCCAAACTTCAAGAATTAGTTTCAACAGACCACGTTGACGTTATTCTCGATATTACCACGTGGTTAATTGATCCGTGTTTCGATGAAATTACCCACAATTGTTCACAATTTATAAAGACTTCTATCATCCACCTTTTTAAAGTATGTAGTATCATCTAATACACGCCAAATTTACTGTAATTCCCTAATTTGTAGTCTTATACTCATCTTCTAAATATTTTACTCTCGGATGCCCTTCAAGTCAGTACCACGTGGATACAATGTACCGTCACACTTGCTGTAGCTTGGGGTATCGGAGCAATGCTTGACTCCGATGGTCGGAAAACCTTTGATGTCTTCTATAGAAAAATTCTTAATGGGGATATAAAATCGCACCCAAAACCGAAAAGCTACAAATTGACAAACGCGCAACTCTTCCCAGACCGCTCCAATGTGTTTGATTGGTTCTATGATAAAAGACACAATGGTACATGGATCAAATGGATTGATCTGGTAGATAAGCTACAGAATATACCACCAGATACTAACGTTGCTGAATTGATTATACAAACCAACGAGGTAGTCGCTCAGAAGTTCTTTCTACAAAAGTGTCTGTTACACCACTATCCAATTTTGTTCTGTGGTCCAACCGGAACCGGAAAATCTGCTGTTGTCTTAGACCACCTACGGAACCTTCCGAAAAAAGAATTTCTAACAAATGTTTTCAATTTCAGTGCAAGGATAAATTCTGTATTGGTATATAGCATTTCCATCGATTTAAAAACGAATTTACTGTTGTGGTCTATTACAGACTCAGGAAGTTATCATGTCCAAACTTGACAAACGACGTCGAGGTGTGTTCGGTCCTGCTATGGGTAAAAAATGTGTGTTGTTTGTTGATGATCTAGGAATAGTACAGAAAGAGCAATGGGGTTCTCAACCACCTATTGAATTACTACGACAGTGGCTTGAACATGGTTATTGGTTTGATAAAGATACTAGTATTTTGCAACTTATTGATGTGGTACCTACTACGTTCTTATTACATTCTGTGTTAATTAATGACAATTTTATAGCTTTTTGTGGGTGCAATTGGAAAACCAGGAGGTGGAAGTAATACCGTTTCCGGTAGATTCCTCCGACACATGTTTATTGTATCCACGGATACCTTTGAAGACACCACAATAGGGAAAATATATAATACGATTCTGGACTGGCATTTTTCCAAAGGATATGATAGCGAGTTAAAACAAATTTCGAAGATGGTGGTGTCAGCTACACTACAGGTCTTTAAAGGGGTCTTGAGAAAGTTCTTGCCTACACCTGAAAAGTCTCATTATACATTTTCTCTAAGAGACTTCTCCAGAGTCTTCCGAGGAGTACTGATGGTACCACACACTTTACTAACAGATCCTGATAAATTAATCCGTCTATGGATACATGAAACTTATCGAGTTTTTAATGACAGATTAATTAATGACGATGACAGGTATTAAATATAGATACAATGGACAAGTATAGATATCAATCCCTTTATACCTTTTTAGAGAGGTACTTTTAAATCTTATGAAAGAAAGTTGTTCCTCAACCCTCAAAAAACCAATAGAGAAAGTTCTTGTCCACTTATTACCAGAAAATGACACAAAAGTAACTCCAGACCTTATAAGAAATCTATTCTTTGGTAACTACATAGACCCCGATGCAGAAACAAAATATTATGACGAAATTACCAACCTGGACGTTCTTTTTGAAAAAATGGATTGCTACTTAAACGAGTACAATGCTTTATCAACAACCCCCATGAACCTAATCTTGTTCAAATTTGCAATTGAGCATGTCTCTAGAATATCACGAGTCCTACAACAAGAGAGGGGACACCTAATACTTGTTGGTATAGCCGGAAGTGGTAGACATTCCGCCGTAAAACTTGCCGTATCTATAGCTGAATTTAAATTGTTTGAAATTGAGGCCAGTAGGAGTTATGGTATTCCAGACTGGCGAAATGATCTCAAAAAATTACTTACAATAGTTGGAACTGAAGGTAAACCAGTGGTATTCCTCTTCTCGGACACTCAAATTATAGAAGAATCAATGATAGAGGATATAAACTTAGTTCTCAATACAGGAGACTTACCAAATTTATACCAACCAGATGAAAAGACTGATATTGTCGATAAAATGCAGACTATTGTTCGAGATAATGGATTGAAAATAGAGTCTACTCCATTGGCTCTGTACAACTTTTACATTGATCGAATTAAAACCAATCTGCACATTGTTCTGTGCATGAGTCCAATAGCAAATTCATTTCGGAATCGTGTCCGGATGTTTCCATCTCTCATCAATTGCTATACAATAGATTGGTTTACACACTGGCCCGATGATGCTTTAGAAAAAGTTGCAGATGTCTACCTTTCTAATATGAAAATAGATGAGAAGTACATCAAACCCTGTGGGCTGATTTGTAAACAATTTCATATATCAGCACAGAAGGCATCAGATACTTTTTGGAAGGAACACCATCGAAAGACCTACATAACTCCTGCTTCATATTTAGAGCTGATGTATCTATTTCAAAAAATGTACTCTGTGAAAGTTGTCGAGATTACAAAGGGATTTAAGAGGTACGAAACTGGATTAGAAAAATTGGACTTTGCTGCTGGTCAAGTGGGTCTAATGCAAGACGAGCTGCACACTTTGCAGCCTAAACTTGTAGTTGCCTCTGAGACTACTGAGAAGTTGATGATAAAAATCGAACAGGACACTGTAATTGTAGAGAAACAGCGGGAAATTGTTGGAGCGGATGAAGCACTAGCAAATGAAGCAGCAGCTGCAGCACAGGCTATTAAGGATGACTGTGAATCTGATCTAGCTGAAGCTATTCCTGCGTTGGAAGCGGCGTTACATGCTCTAAATACTCTAAAACCCGCGGATATTACCGTAGTGAAGTCCATGAAGAATCCTCCATCTGCTGTCAAGTTAGTCATGGAAGCTGTTTGTGTGATGAAGAGTATAAAACCAGAGAGGAAGCCGGATCCGAATGGGGTAATGGTTGAGGATTACTGGGGACCTTCTTTGAAACTGCTAAGCGACATGAAATTTCTAGATAGTTTAACTACTTATAACAAAGACACCATACCACCTGCTGTTATCAAACGAATTCGGGAGAAGTACATTCCAGATAGAGAATTTGAACCCAGTTTTGTCAAACATGTGTCTACAGCCTGTGAGGGATTATGTAAATGGGTTCGTGCCATGGATATTTACGACAGAGTGATTAAAATAGTCGCGCCTAAGAAAGCGAAGTTGGAGGAAGCTGAAGGAGAATTAGCAACTCAGATGGAGACCCTTAATAAAAAGCGTGCCCAGTTACAGGAAGTTACTGATAAATTACAAGCACTCAATGACGAATTTGCTGCCGAGACGAAGAAGAAGAAGGAACTTGAAGATAATATAGAGTTGTGTTCTCAAAAGTTGATGAGGGCTGAGAAATTGATTAATGGTTTAGGTGGAGAGAAAAGTCGGTGGTCTGAAGCAGCCCGTATCCTACATGATTTGTTGGGGAAGGTCGTAGGGGATGTTTTGTTATCTGCAGGAGTAATTGCATACACAGGGCCTTTCACATTCAAGTATCGTAGTGAAATAATCAAGGAATGGAATATCCTTTGCAGTAATTTGCAAGTGCCTTGCTCAGATCCTTTCTGCTTGGTTGACACTATGGGTGACCCCATTCTGATTAGAGCATGGCATATCCAAGGGCTCCCAGTGGATACCTACAGCACTGAGAATGGTATTATTGCCATACATGCTAGAAAATATCCCCTAATGATTGATCCCCAAGGACTGGCCAATAATTGGGTGAAGAACCTGGAGAGGAACAATAACCTGTGTGTTATTAAACTCACAGATCAGAATTATTTGCAAGTTTTAGAAAATGCTATCACAAATGGTCATCCAGTACTTCTTGAAAATGTAGGGCAACTACACAGTTCTATAAATCCGATTTTATGTCAACACATTCACAAAATGGATGATATATCGATTGATAGCAAAACTACTGTATTAGATCCAAGTTTCCGGTTGTATATTACAACAAGAGATAGGAATCCTCACTACTTTCCACAAATCGCAACTAAGGTGACCTTGATAAACTTTATGATCACACCTCAAGGTTTGGAAGATCAACTCTTAGGGATTGTGGTGGCCAAAGAGGCTCCTACACTGGAACAGGACAAGAACGTTATGATCCTAGAAAGCGCTAATAATAGGAAACAATTGAAGGAAATTGAAGACAGAATACTTGAAGTTCTAAGTACTTCCCGAGGCAATATCCTTGAAGATGAAGGTGCAATCAAAACATTATCGAGTAGTAAAGTTCTGAGTGCTGGCATTGAAGAGAAGCAGAAAGTTGCTGCAATTACAGAGAAGAAAATTGACGATTCTCGGAATGAATACGTTCCTGTTTCCAAACACTCTACAATTCTATTTTTCTGCGTATCTGCAATGGTAAACATTGATCCCATGTACCAGTATTCTCTCAAATGGTTTATCGATCTTTACCATCAAGCTATTCAACAAAGTCCCAAGAATAACAAGTTAAATGAACGCATTGAGAGCTTGAATGATCATTTTACTAATAGTGTATATCAAAACGTCAGTCGATCATTATTCGAGAAACACAAATTGATCTTCTCTTTTAATCTTACTATAGGAATCGGGAGAGGAAAAGGTGAAATCGATGACGACTTATTCAAATTTCTTTTATCAAATCATGATGAGGTTCCGGATTCAAATATAGGAAGGAATCCGGCAGTTGATTGGTTGGGAGACAATCTGTGGTCCAAAATAGTCCAAACTTCTGCATTACCAGGGTAAAAGGACTCTAATCTAACCAATCTCATTTTTCAAATTATAAGTTATGTACATTATTCTGCCATATTGTTTCAGCTTGGAGAGCTTTTACAAAGACTTCCAATCCAATCATCAGGAATGGAAAGAATTCTACGATACTTCAAATCCTCAGGATGTCCCATTTCCTAAACCTTGGAACCTAGTAACAGACCTTCATCGTCTAGTTATCCTACAATGCATACGCCCGGATAAACTAGTCCCTGCTGTGCAGAAGTATATCGGAAGTCAAATGGGACCATCTTATATAGACCCTCCCCAATTCAACTTATCAGAGTCCTACGCTTGTAGTAGTTGCACTTCTCCGTTAATCTTTCTTCTCTCACCTGGATTAGATCCAATGGCGAGTATAGTTCGGTTTGCAGATGAGAAAAATGTGAACAAATCTCGCCTAGTTACTATCTCCCTAGGTCAAGGTCAGGGGCCCTTAGCATCAAAGATGATATCGAATGCTTTGGAGAAAGGACAGTGGGTTGTCTTACAAAATTGTCATCTTGCCGAGAATTGGATGCCTGAATTAGATCGGATTTGTGATGATATTACTGAATCCGATACAACCAATAAGTCTTTCCGGCTTTGGTTAACTAGTTTTCCTAACGAAGCTTTCCCAGTATCCATTTTACAAAATGGTAAGATTATCAATTGCTTAATTGTGCGTAATATATGATAGATTTATAAAGCGAAGAAACTTTTTAGGAGTTAAAATGACTAACAATCCCCCAACAGGATTGAAATTGAATCTTTTGAGGAATTTTACATCTGCCAAGGATGTCTTTCAATCTGGACCAGATTTGAAGTCTTGGCAGTTGTTAGTGTATTCATTATGCTTCTTCCATACTTTGATCCAACAGCGAAAAATATTTGGACCAATAGGTTGGAATATTCCATATGCATTTAGCGAATTCGACCTTGAAATTGGTCTTCAACAATTGAATATGTTTGTATTGGATAATGATGATGTTCCATTTGAAGCCCTACTATACTTAACAGGAGAGTGTACCTATGGTGGACGTGTTACGGATTATCAGGATCTTCGATTACTGCAGTCTATCCTATCAATCTTCTACTGTCCTACCACCATTACTGAACCTAATTATGCCTTCTCTAGTGATGGACGTTATGGTCTTCCGAAAGAAACAAGCTATGATTCAATTATCGAATATATTCATAGTCTTCCTTTGACCGCTCATCCGGAAGTCTTTGGTTTACACGAAAATGCTGATATCAGCAAGGATAACAAAGAAACTCTTGCCTTTATAAACGGTCTTTTATTGACCGAGGCACTGATTACACCGGAAAGTTCTGGTATAAATACAGATAGCGTAGTCATGGGTTTGGCAACCGATATTTTAGAGATAGTCCCTGATAATCTCTTTGATATTGATGTTGTATCCCAGAAATATCCGCCATTACATGATAACTTAATGAACACAGTTCTCAAACAAGATTTGATTCGG
>JAODVP010011091.1:0-28320 GCA_025400035.1 Tetradonia laticeps
ACCTGCTGGAAATATGTAACATTATGCAATATATTTGAAATTGGCCTTATTAGGATACTGGCCTTATTTGGCGTCGGTACCTTATATGTAGAAGGCAATCGTAGAACTGTCCAACCAGAATATTTACTTCGTCTTTGTTATTTACAACAGCCATGAGATATAAAGCCACAGGAAAGAAACTCTTTTTAAGTTTTCATTAGATTAAGGTATGTCATGATAACCGAATGATAGTAACCAATTCCTTCGGTTTATTATAGACTGTTGGCAAAATAAAGCAATGGAATTACAAGCGGGCGTAACGAGCTCTAATTGCAATTTATCCTCGACTTTGATGAAACTTAATACCCAGCTCCCGCGCACTTCTAAATCTAGTTGACAAGATTCCAGTTGGTGATTAATTCGCTCTGGATCAATTTTCGACCAGTAGTCTTTGTCAGAGTTTCATTATCGCTGCAGGAACTAATTTCAGCGAAAGCTAATTTGAGAAACTGGCCAATTATTAATAAAGCAGAGTAGTATTGGTAGGTAAATATTCCTTGTTATGATGCATTTCATTTGCAAATTAAATTCATCATTAATTATTTTTCCTATTGAAATTATACTGTATATTATTTTAACGTAAAACAAACTGCACCGTATGATTAAAGTGAAATAAGTCCATGCAAATGTTTATGCAATTTAATCGACTTTTCGAAATTAAAGCACTAAATTGCCATTTGTTAAATAAAAGATTAGTTACGCATCAAGTGTGTTGTCAGTAAATTCAGCGCGAGCGATGCGTGTCGCAGTTTTTGATTGCAACTACGATTTGGTTGGTAATTAGTTTGGTTTCATATTTATGCGTCGGGACGCTGGCGGCCAGCATTGCTTTTAAACGCACGTAAAATTTAATTACTGTCCAACCACAATCAAAAACACGCGTGACAACAAATCGTAGGCGAGATTTATGCGTTGCTAATGGTGATCATTTATTATATCATATTTTACATTTTTAATTTCAACTAACAAGAAAAATTCATATACGTCGATATTAATTTCATTTATAACATAAATTCAACAGTTGACCACAGTTTAATTAGTTTTAAACTTGTAATTGTAGTTGGAAAATGTAATAATTAATTTACAGAAGGACAAAAGGCAAATACGCAACTCGCACTGTTTAATGCTTGTAATTATTATTAGCGACAAATTTGTTTTGTTTTCCACGGGAAACTAGGAGCTTTACAACGTTTTCCTATTATTAATTGTTATTGCTGGAAAGTTGGTAAAGCATGGCCGCATTCCGTTGAGGGAGGGGAAAGGGCTGTGATGGCGATGGCGAAGGCGCCGGGCTTGCGAGTTTTAGCCGGGTGATGGACGACCGTATTAAGAGTGAAAAAATGAGCCCGCCATGCGGAGGATAAAGTTTTTTAAATAGTGCTAGGTCTTTTAGAATTATGGCTGTATGCTAATAAGGTGTCTAAAATTTAATGAGATACCGACCTGTCTCCCGCTTGGAGGGATGAAGTCATTTGTTTCCTACAATGAGTCTACAATGACTTTACGATGAGTCTGCGATGAGTCTAGCATGAGTCTAGATTAGTTTGTGATGAGTAATGATAATGTGATTGGAAGCTTCACTAATTTAATAGTTCGTAATTATAACAAGGGTTATACCTTCGTGAATTATAAAAATGCGAATTAGAGTGGCACAGTTCCAGGTATAAGTAGGAATAAAATGTGGAATGAAACATGGCAAAGTTTCTTAATTTCCTAGGACTTGCTGGAGAAAACGAAAGAAGAGAATCTGATTAAGACACTTAGAAGGATTCGTGCGACTGCAACGCTCGCCTAGGTGAAATTTTAAAGCAAAAAACTTTCTGCATTGTTAGCGTCGACTTGTTTAAAAACTTTGTCGCATGCACTCTACTTCTCGCTAATGCTTACTTAGCCGGGCTGCGTGTCCGAACTAAACGTGATACACGAAGGCGTATGAAAACTCTTGCTATGCAGCGATGAAAGAGGTGGAACTGAAGCACGAACATAAATGTGCTATTCCAACTAGTTGAATATCCTCGCCAAGCCATTGCAAAGTTAGATTCTTTGTATATACTTTTATCTTAAGTAGGAAAAGTTTTCTTAATATATAAGCTTTAATTGTAAGGCTACTTCAATTAAAATTAGCCTATAATTAAATTCTGTTAGAAATGAGAGTCAAAATATTGTTTGATGCAATTGATGCCATATCACAATAAATTATTCGATTAGGAGATTAGGAGATGAAGCAAACCATATTTGTCAAGATCAGGAAGTGCACCAGCATGATATCTCACAATGGACCCATTTAGTAACATAAACGCGCCACTGTTCTGTCAGTTGTGTTTGTTGTGAGTTAAGCCTGGGCTTTGTTATAGCGAATTCGTTGTTCTGCGATAACAATGTCTGCCGCAACTCTGGCGACCTCGCCCACGGTTTGTAAGTGAGTCATAACTTATATGGATATTTGTTCAGATGCAATTTCCGAGAGTTCTAAGCCCGCGACGCGGAGACGTCGTAATTTGACCGGGCTGCGCGGAAAGGTTAACTAGGAATTTATCGTCGCGCCGCTCGGCGAAAGCGCTTCGGTTTAGCTGCGCAACAACAACAGCGCGAATCGAAGCGTCCTGCGGGCTCGAGCCTAAATCACTGCTGTAATAACACACTTGTCAACTGCACGTGGCTCGGGAAAGCGCTCGACTGAAATAAAGCAAATCACTTAGTTTCGATTTGTTGTGGTTTTATCATTTAAATGGTATTGATTTTATTAATTCAAATTTTCAATCATTGTGTATTGGTGTCAAATTCGCTTTAGTAGAAAGTAAGGTTGGGTCGATACCAAATTTCTTCGATACTCGATTCTCAATAGAAAAAAATACATGATTTTTTCTCGATCCTTGCTACTTCGATACACGAAACTATTAACATTTTTCATTTCAATAAATAGATGAATCAAATTAATCGCATACTAATTAAGTACATAGAGTGTGCATATTGAAAGAATGTCTATCAGTTCTACATCACAGTTTTATTAATGTATTCGAAAGGGTATTGTATGGTGAGATCATGCGTTTCAACATCCGGGTCTAGCGCAAAGTAATGTAAAATTTGAAAATTGCAATATAGTACGAAATTGTAGTATAATATATATAAATATTATTTTCTAGTTTCGGTTTACAATAATTTATTGGATAACTGAGAAAAACCTTATAAATTATGCATGAAGTAGCAGCACCACAGATTATTATAATATAAACACAATAAGTCCTGCTCAAAATTGATAACCTTCCAGTGCATAACAATTTGTTTTAGTTGGTATAACTTATTTGGTATAATCCTTTAAAATACTTGCACACCAATTTTATTTTGTTTGTTATTTATTAGTTATTTGTTACTTTACATAAAATGAAAATTCTAATGGTGACAGCACAAGGACGACGTGGAACGTGCCACATGGTCCGACGATCCTAAGTGGTAGGTTTATGCATGTGCGCCGCGTAGATTTCTGATTTCATTTCATTTTTATTTCCTTTCATTTGCTACGATTTCGACGTGGAGCTGAGCGTCGCCGTCGCATCGATTGCTCGCGCATCACAAGCATCAGGAAGCGCGCGCAAACCTGGAATGCGCCATCAATGTGTGCCGGCATCCGGCTGGCAATGGATAAAATATGTAAACGTTTCGAAATAGTTTCATGGCTCAATCTTGCGTTTATTGAATTTTTCAAATCGATTTTATCAAATGACATTTAAGAAACAAAAAATGTACTATAACTATACTATACGATCTGCTATTAGGTATAAGAATAATTGGTTTTCATGTTCGAACAATGAAAGGATAGAGAACATAGTAGTTAATCTGATCGTGATTACTATGTTACAGTGAAAATCCGAAGATGCCAGGCATAACAAGCGGTAATTACAAGGAATATGCCTGTAGTTTCCATTGATTAATAACTTGTCAAGACTAAGTCAGAGCTTGAGGCAGTCCTTCCCGCATTTCTGTCCAAGACTATACCACATCAATTGCGCAGTCCAATCAGCTAAAGGTTATCGAACGTTGTTTCTTTCTGAAAGCACTAAATGCTCCCATTAATAGGTGGTGTTCCAGATAAAAATTTAAAGCTTCTGTGGAAAACCTGACATAATGTCCTTTAGAAATTGATCCTAATGTAACTGTCAATGTGTGCATGTTTAACGTAAGGTACTCATACAGTTTAGTTGGATCAGTGCTTATGAGATTTGGCGCTTGGTTCCGAACAGCTCTTTACTGTTTAATTAAATGAGTCATAGCGCAATGATATCACGAGTTATGATCCGGCGCCCTCGACACGCAGACAGTGCACGTTTCCTCTGGCAAAGCGAATCAAGGACGTACCATGGCCATGGCACTGCAAGCAAGTTCGTCTTGATCTAATTAACCTACATGCCTCTGATTTTGATGTGCGTACGTAAATCTCGACAAATTGACTGCGCGCCTCGTAACGTCGAGATAATTATCTCGCTCGTACTGGGACTCCAGTCAACATCTGATTTATCATTTGCATGGTAATAGCATTTAATAATTTTGGAATTCGTAATACACTCGTAGATATAAAATCACATAGTTTACACTCCTTGACTATATTAAGTTAGTTTGGTCATAATGTAGTTAAAACAATATTAATAAAACTTTCTCACGAGTACTAAATTACATGGTTCTTGTTAGCAGTAGCAAAACTGTGTTTTGATGTTGGCAACATCAATTTCCATTGGTCCGGCTCAAAACGAAAAACGTTTATTATCCGAATCATTTGAGTCTCCCTCTGCTCAAATGCGTCCTGTGTTAAGCGCAGGACGCAACACAACAAACTCTACGATTGAGTCCGTAACTATAGCAGATGCAGGGACGTTTTTGTGTTTGGGTTTCCTTGATTGATCGATGGTTGACGTTGACTGGCATTTGGTTCGGCATGTTGCCATTACTTGGAATTGCTACTGCTGAAGTTGCCACTCTGGCAACGAACAAAATCCTTTTACATAAAATGTCACCGTTTCGAGTTATTTACAACTGTGCGCAACAGAAGAGCGAAACAGTTTTAAAATTTACCGTAGCTATGTTTATCTTCAAAGGTAAATAAGTTTATCCAAAAATGCTGATGATACAATAATCATTTATCTCTGGTTTTGTTGAAGCGTCACGTTTCTTAGCCCGTCAGACTTGGGATGATTTATGAGCAGTGCTTGCAGTTTCTGCTTTCTTTTCGAGGAACGCCGAGCAGACATAGACAAACATAGTGTGGCGACATGTGTAGACATACATTTGAAGTATAAATGGTTTTTGTTTTGGATGTTTATTTCTCTGTTCACAGTTCTTGGAATGCTAGTTTGATTGAGGTATGAATAAAATGTTAATAGATCATATCAAAAATGCACTGGTGGTTTGTATGTGTTGGAAGTAATAACGAGTTGCAGGATTTTGTCCTCGGGCTTGTCGCAGATTGAGGAAAATTAGAGACAATTTCCAATCTCCGTGTAATAGACGTTTCCTTTTGCTCTGCGTCCGAGGGGGTTAATGATCGTAATCGTCTAACAGCGAGCTGACTGCCGGCAGTTGTTACGGGCCCGCCGCCGAAGTAACATGACGGCGGCACAGCACGAATGTTTCAGGAGTTGACAGGATATACAATTGCTAGTCACGTTCGGTATGTTTCCACGCAACGCGCATACGTCTCCGGCTCGCCGAAGGTGCAGAGTGAAATAATGAGTTTAACACAAATGAGCATACATTTACGAGTACACAACCCTTCTTTCCGCATGGAGCGCACACTCGTTTAAATTATTTCAAAACTTTTTATTTGCGTTCTACACGCAGCACATGTAAATGTAGGAAAACGTATAAAGTTACAAATGCATGCTGTCGAGTTGTTAACTTTAGGCATCACCGGCAATAAATTTGAGCGGTTTGCTCGTGTTATTTTTTGTTGTAAGGCGCAATCCTTGTGTTGCCATGAGTATAATATCCTTAGAGGAATACATTTCAACTTTTAACTTACTTGCTACGAATCGTCTGATTCGATTGATTCCTTTCCATTACGAGTGGAAACACAATGGGAATGGCCGCCGAGCGTCGAGCAGTCCCGCGGCGGCGTTTAGCGACTTTGAAGTAAACAACAGCGGATGTGGATAGCAGTGTGTCAGGAGCACAGGGGACTCAGTCAACCACCTCCATCACAGCCATCAGTTACTTTTTTAACCTGTTTTTATCCTTTTTCGCCATTTACCCTGTGATGTTTTCCCTCACTTCGTTAAAAATTACATCATCAGATTAAATTTTATAGAATAAGCTCTATAAAGCAAAATTTACGTAATATTATTAATATTCCGTGAACTTATGTTGTTTTATAACAGTAGTACAGCAGTAAATAGCTTGAGGAAAATATTTATTATATTCTTCAGTTTGTTGTTGCTTTGCCAAGTTTTAATTGCAAAATTCTCCGTAACAGGCAAACTTAAACTTCCCGGAGCAAACTATAATTAATATTTTCAATCCGATCAAGGCTCCAACTGAAATGCTTGTTTCCCAGCATACATTCTTATCACAAATAGTTTTTCCCGGATTTTAAGCAGCGGGCGTATCGATTTGCCATAAACGAAAGAGAAGATTCAGCGCTAAAGACAAGTTACAGCGCAATGCACTTCGAAACGTTGGGAGTATGATTACGGACGCGCGTACGTTTGAATCGGCCCATCTCGTGTTTGGGCCGCGAGGGCAGAGTGCCAGCAGCAGGCGCAGCCGCCCACACATGAGGGGCGGCACGTAGACGCCGGGAATCGATTCGAGCAGCTAAGACTCAAACTTATGTCATGTTGGCCCAGTGAGATCACGCTAGGTGCAGCTAATTCTCCTGTCTGCACAACTGCTGTGAGAGAGTCTGGTATTTATGTGCGCCTGCTGTTGCACATAAAAGTTAATTTAAGGGAAATAAAGTTGAGATTGTGTTTTTACCATTCCCCGATGAGATGTGAGCTTGTGAACATTTGCCTGGTTCGAATCAGGAATAAAAGCAAATTGAATGACATGCATGTGACGACTACATATTGCCTAATTGAGTGAATTTAAAGTTTGGAATTTGAAATTCAATTGAGGAATTGAGGAAGAATTAGATTTGGGGGTTAACTAACTTGAAATGTTACATATTGCTTGTCAAAGTCTTGGCTTCATTATGCGTCGCTACAGTTGCCATTGCCTAGCCAAGCATGTGACCCTGTTCCTGCTCTTGCCCCGCTGCAAAATCAAGCGTGGCTAACAGGTAAAGCAAGCGCAGGTGGGGAATTAACAGTGCGCGAATCCACCCAACGCTGCATTTCGAATAGCGAGCGGCGCACATACGAGTAGTTAACTGACCGCGACGAAATCAATGATCGCTTGATTTAATCCCGCACACAATAGAGCGATCTGGTATACGCGACATATCGCGATTTTACCCGCCCCGTCCGAAATATGAACCAGCCTCACCGAAATTAGTAGCGCTTCAGCGGGCGCACGTTGACGTATGGCTTGCTTACGCGCTCGGTGTTTAAATCGCGCACGCTTGCTGTAACAAATCCCTTAATGTTGGGCTATGTACAGCTTTCGGTTTGGAGGGATGAAACTAGAGCGCTAGCAACGCGCGGGCGAACGGGTCAAATTATCCCGGGCGTGGTCCGTGGTCCGGCTATTAGCAATAGTAAATGATATATGGTTTGTAGTGGAGGTCCTGTATTTCCCAGGACTCTCCACGACTTGCTCCACATACAAGTCGAGCGAATAAGCCACAGTCCTAAAACTACAATTCATCCAAAACGGTTGCGCTGCTAAACTTTATACTCGGGGCATTAAGAAATTTGCAGCAGTTGTTGTTGGAGAGTTTAGTTTGTGTGGCAAATGCAGATAGCGTCAGGAGTATCAATCAAAATTTAACATCATCATACTTGTTGGTAATGGACTTCCATTTAAATGAAATTAAATGAAATTGAATTGACTTGGGGTTGGGAATGCAGACGGTCAATATTCTGCGGTGAGTGTTGTGGGTAGTTTTGATACACACCAACCAAAAATGTTTGCAATGTTAGCAATGTTCGCAACGGAATATAATCTGAAACATAGTTTGATCATCCAAAAACGACAATTATATTACACAGTCCACAAATCCAGAGAACACGCATAATTCACTCTGGTTGGGACAAGCACCCAATCGAAACCAAACGCATGCAAATTATTTGAAATTGCATTATGCAATTATAGTCGCATTGTTGGCTGATGAATTTAATCTTAAAAATAGTGAACCTCCAATTCACAGTCTGTGTTACACGCATACAAGCTGAAAAACTCATAGTAATTGCATTATAATATTTTATAAACTTTGCGCCATTGAATGATTATGCGTCATATAACATTAAAACTTTCCCTAAATTTCATATATCATTAAACTGGCCAACTTGGCAAAAACTTTATTACGAGCCAATTTGCTGGAACTGCGATATTGAGCTCTGATAGCTAGCTTGGAGAGTTTTTGGTTCTAAAATGACTATCACAAATCTACTTTTACCTCTTCCATTTCAATCACTTAATAAATTAAATTAGGAAAGTCCGACGATAATATTTCCAGAAAAATTGGAATATAATATTAGCTGTGATGAAATTTTAAGGACCATAAATTGGCAAAATTTAAATCATAAATGGGTAATTTGGATGATGCCGGCGCCTCCACCAGGATCCCCACCCCAAATGGCCTAATATAAATGATATAGTCAAGAGACGCAAATCGATTTCTAGCATTCTGGGATTGTAGCATTTGCGTTCCTACAAAACAAATATCGGAATGGAGTTTGGCTCTGCGCGAAAAATAATAATAAAACTTTTTCAATGCAATTGGGAATAAATATTCTTCAGGGATATTGGGCCTACGATATAGACACCAAAAGATAAAATCAATTAGCAAACACTAAAGAGTTCAGTGTGTAAAAACATCCATTTGTTTTTCTGGAATTGACCATTTTTTGGCCTTAGCCTAGGTCTTATTTTAGGACAGAAAATAACAAGAAAAAATCGTTATATGAGAAACAACTGAACTATACCACCGTTTGCTCTTTAACTAATTAGAACTGGCATTATTTTTTCAAGACTCGTTCATTTTCAGCACTGCTGACCAGGACGAACTGGAAAAACAAACCCTACATGCGCTTAACCCAATGGCTAAAAACCGAAACTTTCCCGGTTGTGTGGAATAAGTTTTGTAGGCTTAGCAGAGGCGCATTACGGAAGCATAAAACTGGAAATTGCGAGTGCTGAACGTATGGCGTGAAACTTGACCGTACTTTGGGGTTAATTTTACGTGCAAATAGACCTAGAGCGTTGAAAACGAGGCAGGACAGCTCTTAAAATAAAATAGCTTGCTGTCTCTAGGCAGTTGTACTTAAAGCGGAATGCGCAGTAGAGTTAGCACAAGTGACATTTTAAATTATTTTACTCCAGTTTACCAGACCGAGTGTTCTCTTCTGCAGATTTAGTAGGCAGTAAATCATAAACAAATATCGTAGACATTTTTGATTGTTGTTTGTTTTGAGATATTGATGATGCTGAAATAAGAGCTGTAAAGTCGTCAGTTTGTATATAGTGGTAATATTTTATATTTGATCGCGTCCCGTCATGCATCCCTCCGGACCAATACGCGGAATTGAAGCTGTGGAGGCGACGGCAGCTGTAGGCGTCTGTCAGACTGAAATAAAGCACAAAAGGAAGCAAAAAGAAAGTTAAACCCTTGTTTGCATTCTCAAGTGGACCCGTCGAACCCTCGAGACCTCCTGATTTGCAAATAGAATAAATTTGGAAAGTTTCGGGCCGCACAAAAACTCGTAGACTTACATCAGCTGTGGCCGCACAAAGATATCATTTGTATTATAGGTTCGCTAAGTTGCTGAGAAAACAAAAGATTTCTAAGGTCAGTCATCTGAAAATAGAAAAGTTCGGAGCGCGAGTAAAGTTGGGGCCGTAAGTCAATAATGTCTTAATCTAATTACTCGCCTTTGTCGCCGATAATTAAATTATTATCGTTCAAAGGTACGAAAAATTCAATTTCGCCACGCAGATTCGACAACGATTAAAATTTCGCTTGACGAATGGAGGATGATTCGTTTTCAATTCCCGCACTGTAGGTAAACACTGCACACTGCTAGTTTTAATGAAAATTTTCCAATCAAAAATGTGAAATTTCGCAATTCGGCGATTCCGCATATTTTTTGTGCGGATGCCACACTTTTCGCACGTTCATTGTGCAGCCGAGATTACGCCACGCGAATGAGAAGTGAATTTCTCATCATCGGTCACAATCGAATCAATCGATGGCCAGCGATTGCAGGAATTTCTTCCTCTTTGTTGTACCATTTTACGACACAAATACACGCATTGGGCGCGTCATATTTTCCATTGTACCTTTACTTCTAAACACCGCCGGATTGAATTTGCAGCCAATGCGTTGAAAAATGTGGTCGGCTAAGTGAAAAGCTTTTCACGTCGTTTCCATTCCGTTGAAGCATCAATGAAGCGCTGGCAAATGACTCCGGAAACTAATTTTTATTCCATTAATTGACTTATCAGCGCTTGAAGAATCCTTTCTGATGGGTTTTCGCTGCTAGCGTTTTACTTAATAAAAATGTTTCCGAAGCGGGAACTTTTTAATCTATTCTAATTGAATTGATTTCGACACAACGACGCGCGGTTCACTTGCCTGTGCACTTGAGTGGAAAGAAATAAAATTAGTATTAATCCTGACGTTGGGTAAATTCTGGGAGACGAGAGGGAGTACGAGAATGGCTGTAGTGATATTCCTACGAGAATATCAGAAGAATTTCCTGAAATAGTATTTTTTAATTTATTATTTAACTAGTCTAATTTTTATCGGTCTTTACGACTTAAAATATGTGTTTTAGCTTCCGTTCTAGACCGACGGTGAACAAAATTTGTAAATTAATGGAATGGAAAAATTGTTAATTCCAAATTTATACGTTTTTTCTTAACTGTCAATAAATTCGTATTTTGGTTAACTGACGTATCCCATACCACACCATCATGAATCGAGTTCTACAAACAGTTTTCCGATATTTTTTATAATTTTATACAAAATGCAGCAATGCATGCAAAGAATATTCTGGATCGAATTGTATATTGTGCAGCATCTTATTTTTGTAGTTTTTTATATGAGAATTTATCTAGAAATATTTGTGGTTATACATTTGATTTTAAATTTAAATGCGGTATAAGTACTGATAGATTCTACAGAATATATATTATTACATTGCCACATATAAACAATGATACATATATCTATAGTAACATAACAAAGAAAAAATTTCTTTCCGACCTACACTACGCTGCTACGTGGACCGTCGTACTACTCCGCATCAAGGGAGAATGATATATTTCCAATCCTTACAAATCTCCTATTTCCAGGTAGCTTTAACCAAAATCCCAGTTATTCGCACAAAGGCAGAACTATTCCAAAATACACACGTCCCGAAAAGGCGTTTTCTCTTTGCGTGCCATGGCGTCAAATAGGACGCGTGTATTTTCACATTTCACTGCAGATTTACCAGATTTTGCCACATTCATAGGTCATATTACATACTGGGTCACGGCTTTAATAAATAATCTTTACCTTTTAATCTTTAACAAATATCAGCTGTCAATATGCAGACCTTCCTATTTGCGCATGAAAAATCAGTTTGATCTATTGACCGGAGAGGAATGGCAATAATTCAATCACTGAATATTGAATGCCGAATGTGCGGCCCAGGCTATAAATTACTCCGCATCTCTTTGTGGAATCGATGAGTCGGTGCATCCATTGTAATGTCGATTTAAATTGCACTAAAGCAAACTAGTACAATACTGTAGTCCGCTGCACAATGTAGGGATGTAAGCTTGTTGAAAGTTTCGTGTGGGGAAGACAAGAAAACACTGGCCCATTCTATACCGCAAGCGCCAGACGGTGGAGATACAAAAAATAATTCCCTGCAAGTGAGCGAGTGGAGTAAGCGAGCGCGCCAGCGTCGTTTATCAATCTCGCTCAGTGGACTCACCGGACGTTCGCTTTTTCAAAGAACAATCCGAATATATTTCAACTGACGTAGGTGCTCCCGCTTCCTCGCAAGCCCAACATCCCAACCCAGGAGCAAACGCTGGCGCGCAACGTTTGGTCGATTGCGTCCGCCAACGTTGAATAAATGTATGAACACACGATGAACGAAAGAGGCTCAGTCTGACGCTAGGCCAGCTCAACCCCTCCCGTGGAGAGATGCGCGTGGTTGGAGTGGACAGAGGCGAAGGCAGGTTGGCCAGCGAGAGCTTATAAAGCTCCTCTCGCATGTTGCGAGTCATCGTTTAACTGAAACTTGGATTGTTATTGATTATCGACAGCGACAATAAACTATGATTCTGCTGCGCTGGGAAGCAAGTGGAAAATGCCTCCTATCTTCAGCAGGCTTCTAGTAAATCCTGCCTCGGCGCAGCATCTTAATCCCTCGTAATGAACGAGCGAGCCATTATTTAAAGCACGTATATATTTCAGCGCGGTGGAATGCTGTCTTATGCGTCGTTTTGGGACAATCACGAGGATAATTAAGCGTTTTGATGGCGAACCATTAAATGCGTTATTTAATTAAAGGGTGTAAACAGGTTTCCTAAATTTGAAAAAAAATTCTGAGGGACAATGTGTAGTTATCATTTCTGCACTTGTGTGTGGACATCCCATGAATTGTAAATCGGACGCGCTGGCTAAACATTGATCAAATGCAGGCTGGGGGCGACTGGGGTCACAGTAGTGCCACAACGTTGCGAGACAACGGCTGTAGCTTAAAGTTATACAACACTCGGTTCTCATCTCCAAACCGCAAACCCTCAATTCAACCCATCAAGATACTAGCACTAACAGCGTATCGCTGTGAATAAATTCTGCCGTTGCCGCGTATTGTTTGTGCTGCTCCCTTATTTGCATTTTGTGCGAGCGAATGGACTTCTTTTAAAGTTGTCGGTTTTTTGCCTGTTTCAGACGCTTCCGCCTGCTAGCGCCGACGTAGAGACGGCCAAGCGTAAAGTTCCGGGATGGCATTGCTGGAAAAGTAATACGCCGCGGAAACGCAACGCGCCGCGCATCGACGATGAGCGCGCGACGGCAACAAAGATGGAAGGCGCTGGGCCTTGCCACGCTGCTCGCCTTCATCAGCGTTGGCGGCGCATGTCCTGGCTCCTGCGTGTGCAAGTGGAAGAACGGCAAGCAGACGGTGGAATGCAACGACAAAAATCTGCTCTCGATTCCGGCTGGTATGGATCCCGGTACGCAGGTACTTGACATGACCGACAACAAGCTCGACGAACTGCACTCGGAGATCTTTCTCAAGATGGACCTCATCAACCTGCAGCGCATCTACCTCGTTCGCTGCCGCATACATGCCATCGACGAGCATGCCTTCCGTGGCCTCACTAATTTAGTCGAGCTGGACCTTGCCGGCAATTTGCTGGATGCTGTTCCCACCGACGCGTTCCTCGACTGCACCGCTTTAATGAGACTCACACTCAACGCTAATCCCATTAGGACGATTAAAAGGGCGTCGTTCGCCCGTCTCGCATTCCTCAATACACTGGAGATTAGCGACTGCGAGCTTGAGGAGGTGCAAGAGGACGCCTTTCATGGTCTGCATAGCCTGGAGTGGCTGCGACTGGATGGCAATCAGCTGAAGAGCGTGCAGGGTCGCTGGGTGCTCCCGGAGAACTTGCGCGGCGTCGAGTTGCAGGGCAATCCATGGGAGTGCGATTGCCATCTGGTGGACTTGCGTGCCTGGCTGAAGCGGTACAATGGCTCGCAGACCACCGAGCCAACCTGCCGCGGGCCGGCCAAGCATGCTAAACGCGCTATCAAATCAATAGCGGCGGATGACCTCGCGTGCCTGCCGGAAGTGTCGCCTACGGGCATATTCCTGGAGATCGACCAAGGCAAGAACCTCACGTTGATGTGCCATGTGCATGCAGCACCAGAGGCGCGTGTTACGTGGTGGTTCGAAGGGCAATTGTTGCAGAACGACACGCTGGTCTCGCCCGGCTTGCGGCTGCTGTACTTCATCGAGGATGGAGGCGAAGACAAGCACAGCGAGCTATTCCTGTACCACGCCAATGCCGACGACAACGGCACGTTTGTCTGCACCGCCGAGAATCCTGCGGGAAGTGTGAGCGCTAATTACACCATTCGAATCATTGTTAAGGAGGAGCCAATCGTTATCGGCGAGGTGTTTCCTTTTGAGTACGTGCTCGCAGGCGTCATCTGTGCGGTAACGCTATTCATGGTCGTCATCATTACGATTATAGTCTGCGTTGTCAAATGCCGCCGCAACCACAAACGGATGGAGAAGCGTGAGAAAACCAAGGAGGTGGCTTTGCACTACCAGCAGAACGCAAATACCAAGTGTGAGGTAATGCGAGAAGATGCTACTGAACAGATGTCCGATAGCATCAAGCAAAACATAAGCGAGCAAGAGCGGCAGCAGGATATCATGTTCTATAGCCCATCGCTGAGCAAAAACGTACTGGGGACGATGTCGCCAGTGGCGATGGCGAATCAACTACGTAGTCCAATGTCGCTCAGACGATATCAGCTCGAGCAAAATCCTGATCTCATCAACGACACCGAAAGTGGCGTCCGGAGGAAAGATGATATTGAAGGATGTCGCGATGCGTCTGTATGCACCGAGCAGATGTTGCATCCAACTTTGGTACAGTTTCAGCCCATTAGCTGTATGCGAGGCTCCCGAAAATTGTACTCGTTACACAGCTGGGATGCCGGTTGCTCAATGGACACAGAAGGTTTTCCTGCTGATTATGGATTACCTAAACTACAGCCGGCTTCCCAACATCACCATCCACATCCGCACCCACACCACACAGCACCTGCACCTGCTCAACCCAACGAGAACTTTTATAGAACGTTGCCTTACAATCGCGCCGCCAAGCGACAGTCAGCTGCAAATCCAATGACCAGGTACTCCAGGGAGGCAGAATTCCTTTCCCGCAGTGCCCATCCAGCCCCGTATGAGCACTACTGTCCTGATGTGCGGTACACAGCTGACGGCTATCTACCCAAACAGTACGACAGCTCAGTACCGCAGGTGACTGTTATCCCATCGCCCCCCGACGGCTATAAAACCGATGCTCCTGTGTCGCTCCCGTGCGCTACCACAATTTGCTGGCCAGCGTGTGTGCAGGTCCTGCCACCCGGGCACTTGAAGAGTGCGTCGATAACGAGCGCCGACAACAAATGCGCGACGATTAGTCGACGATGCGTGGCCGCCCAGACCACCGATGCTGGTAACGAGCAACTTAATGCAGCCAAGACTGAACCGCCATCCGGCAATGTCAGTAATGAGGTGAACCAGAGTCCCGATGAGGGCTACGTTGATGAACAGGCCGTGACCCTGTAGAGTGAGTCATCGTCACTCTACAAGAGCCTGCGATCTGCACACCTGAGTCTAGACACTCTAATATGTTGCAGTGCCGAAGCAATGTGTAAAAAATAACTAATCGCGGTACGGGTTAATGGAAGGTGATTAAAACTGTGCAGCAATTAACCGGGCGTGTTATAAATAAACAGGGTAAAGTTGTAAATTGTTTGCAATTACGTTTATATTGCACTGTAATTAGCAAGTGCAAACAAGCTTATCCTGCGCATTCTCTGTCAATATGCTTACTATCGACGTACAAGTACACAAAATCGGCCCAAAATTTATCGCCACTTATATATGCCAATAAATATTATGCAGGGCATTGCAGCTGTAATTTGGAGTAGGCAAGTTAGGCGAAGTTACGAGCAAAATCAGGTTGTAAAATACCTGACTCATGTTGCGTCCAACTTCATAAAGCACTTCCAGTGGTTGCGCAGGGTAATTGTGTTTGCTGATCAAGCTTAACAGTTAACTCACATAAGTTAGAAGCGCATTCATTTTTATAGACGCACTGGATCGCTGCATTTACATGTTGGTGCCACTTGTACATACCGAGATAGGAACAGTTTAGAAGTATTAGAGAAATCATTTATTTTTGTTTGTATTATAGGCAGGAAATGGGCAGTTGAGCAATCAGTGCGTGAGTTTAGGCAATGCGGATCTTATACACACTGTATACACACAGTATAATAAATATCTACTAGTTACATTTACACGTTCATTGGTAGAGTTTATGTGAATTAGCAATGGAGTAGTAGAAACTGTTAAAGTTATATTCGTTTTTATATATAATTGTTTGTTTGTCTTTCATTATATTGACACAATAAAATAAAAAAATCAACAATATTTTTTTTAAATTTACAATCAATGTCATGAGTGTGGCGTGAGTGGATGTGTGAGTAAGAACAAATATTGAATTGTAAGCCAATATGCAAATATATACATAGAAATATGCATCTATTGGTTTTAGCTCATCAAACCTACCAAACGTTGTCATGTCTTTCAAAAATAAGAAATTGGATAACTCTGCGCACAAATACGATAAGAATATACTTCGCAAGTAGTCTTACCTACTATGTGACCTTAAATTGCAAAATCCTTTTCACAATCTCTTCTGAAGGAAAACCTAAAACAATATCTCTAATAGAGGTGCAAGGTATCATGTATAAAAAGTACGCTTCTAACAAATAGTTTATGAAAAGGTCTATTTATTTTACTGTTAGACCTTGCCTTATAAGGATTTCTTGATTTGAAGAGAACCTCTGTAGAAGACCTCGACAATAAAACATAAATTGTGGCCTTGAATTGCCATAATCTCCTCATGATCTCTTCCTCTCATGCAAGCCTTAGACAGACCGTTTTAAATCTTCGAAGATATCATAAGAGATCAGCAAACGTTTCATATAACGAACACGCTTATAACGAACACGTCTATCTCTCCTATTTGAATTGCAAAGAACACTTCATAATCTCTTCATTGGAAGAAAACCATTTGAAAAGACCTCGAAAAGTAGTTGTAGCTAGTAGTAGTAGGTTCAAAAGGTCTGTAGAAGGCTTTCTCCAACGTATAAATCATAAAGAGCTGTATCTTATCTACTACCGGAACTTCATTTTAGAAGACTTCGTTGTGATCCGTTTGTCACAAGAAAATATTTTTAGGAAACCTCGACGTGATTTTGAACAGTCTAACTTACACGGCGAACTTCAATTGGTCTCCTTGTTATAAGAAAACCTAAGAATGCATCGTTCCATGAGGTCCAAGAGGTCTGAAAGTTTTCATCTGACAGAGAGATCATGAATATGCCTATTTTACCTACTATGTTGATTTGCAAAGTCTTCATTATGCCATCGTTATAAGAAAACATATTGAACCTATAGTTCTAGTTCTACCTTGAATTGCGGAAACCTTTCATGCTTCCTTTTGATCGTTTCAAGAGGTCTGCATAACATTTTCTGCTGTTGAAGAGATCATGACGAGGTCTATCTTACCTACTATGTAAGCTTGATTTACAAGCAAAGACTCTTGATAGATAGACTAACTTACAGTGCGACCCTCAATTAAAAGACCTCATCATAATCTTTTAATTATGAGAAATCTTCGTGACTAGACCTCGTAGAGACCAAAAAGAGGTCATTCTTACCTGCTATGAAACTCTCAATTGTACCTGTAAGAATATAGTTATTCTCACGAGTTTCTGCTCTAGTATAGCAGCTTTTCCCAAGTGTGCTTCTCGAGAAAAGATTGTAATATTTATTAATTTGTTAATATTAATTAACGATGATAATAATCATTATAATCTTTATTAGTAGGTATTCGTAAAATCTACGAGCTGCGCTAAAGTCACATAAGGAACTTAAGTACTTAATGCAGCTAAGTGTAAAGTAGCAGAGATAAAACCGAACATTACTCGTTTGATGGTGGTGGGCGGCGGTATCGCGGCGTCGCGCAAGATCGACGTCGTTTGCGCCGAGGCGGGTAATGTATGCCCAACGCGGGGCCTGCGTCGTATATCACCTCGCGGCGTGTGTGCGCGTAATTCCTGGTGGCGGTGGCGGTTGGCGCCCAAAGGCGGCTGATGTATGTGTATCTAAGCACCGGCGGCGTTTTACATGCCGGAGGCGCACGCGAAGCGGCAAGTAGTGCAAAGGCCAGACGAAGGCCGCGGCCGCCCCCGCTTCTCTGGCTTCCCGGCAGTAGATAATGTTAATGTAATCTTGGGACAAATATAATTCAGCGCATAAATCCCGAGTATGCCGCTTGTTAGTTTACTTGTTTTGGGTTATTACGCTGTGCTAAGAAAGCTCGCGAGAGATCTTTATCACTGTGCCGGGGATCTATCTTGGAAAGCGAGATATGCAACAGCAACGAGGAATCTATTGTGGTGTAGTGTGGAAATATTCTTCACACATTCAACGTCTAAGATAGTGCATAAGGAGAAATTTGCAGACTGGCTTCCTGAGCAGGTAGATATTCTCGTTTAATTTCTGTTTCTCGGAATTTAGCGCATTAGGAAACATGAACGCGGACGGTTGAGGAAATTCGTCGATTTATTCAACGACACAACTTCTTCGTTTCAGTTTGAGTTGCATTGCAGCGCACGGAAGTTGTTACCGTCGGCGCGGTAAAAGCGTGCGAATGCGAAGTGTGAGCGAGGATCAATACGCGCCGCCGCGGGGGCCGCCGACGCGCCGAGAATCTCAATTGTTCGCGCTCAGGACTTAAAGAGTGGTTGGTCAACTAGCGCACATGCCTGTCGCCTCCAGTTACTCGTCGCTGCCGCGCTGGTCAGCCGGGGAAAAACTCACGAAATGAAAAGGAATGAAGAAGCGCGCATGCCGCAAATGAAAATGTTTTTATTTACTCGCGCGACACGTTTGCCATTGACATGCCTGCAGTGTTTCTGAGAGGTGCTCATAGCAGGATAAGTTGCAACCGCACAAATTCCACTGCAAATGATAGCGAACAAATTTGGACACTGAATTGGATACAATTTAGAGTAGAATATTAAGTAGCAGATTAAGTCATCGTACTATTATGCTCGTATTTCCAGTTAGGTAGTGTAGATAATCTAAATTGAATTTTATTCACTTTGCAAACATTCGAGGTGCGCGCGCGCAGGAAAATGCTTGCAGTTACAATGTCAGATGCAAACTCACAATGCACCACGCCTGACAGTTACTAAAATTTAATAAAACGCAACTGCTGGCATGCGCTTAGTCTGAGCCGAAAATGCCGTAAATGGGGAAATCTGCATGAGCGTGAAAAAAGTGCCCTTACAAATTCGTTTTTAAAATTCCATTTTATATTCACTTTCCTACGTGCATCATATGCACGCTTGGTAATTAATATAACACATACTTCCTGCACGTTGTAAACGACCGAAAAGAGCAAATACAAAAGACAACTGTGAAATAACAAACTAAAATTACGAACGAAAACGGTGGCCGTCACACAAATTAACAAGAAGTTACTAGTTCAAAAAATGACATTTTAATTATCGACCTGGACAACGCGAAACGTAAAACTAAACTCGAATGAAGTTTTATGCTTCATGTTGGGTGTAAATTTTAAATTTCAGAATACCTCAGCTGTAAACCGCATTGAATCGAATAATAACATTCTTGATGCAAAATGAATCAATTTTATTAAAATAGCATTTGTGTTCAGTTGTGGTCGCAGTAGGAACTTGAAAACCTTGCTCATTCTACACCAGAACCTGTTAAATCCACTGTTGGTAATCTTTATCCGATATCTTTTATAAAATTAGCGAGCACTTGTGAATGTCCATCCATTCTATTTCGAAAACTATATCTCAGAGGTAAAGGAAAGCGAATCTCAGCATTCCATCTGATATTAGAAAACCTAAAACGAGATTAATAATAGCGGTAGAAGGTATCATGAAGAGATCTCTAAAAGGTCTCTCTAAAAGGTGTGCATAAGCTTTTCTTCACACGAAGAGGTAATATAGAAATCTGACTTAAACTATGGGCTTAGAGTACCGAGACCTCTTCACGATCACATTGTAAGGAAAAATCTATAGAGCAGATCGACTCGAGACGTGGAAGATATCATGAAGGAATCTTTTCTGATGAACCTACTGTGGGACCTTAAATTGTAAAGAAGACTTTGTAATCCTATATTAAAGAAAACTACTTGAGAAGATCTCGAAGACTTCATGAAGAAATATGCAACAGATTTTCTTCTGACAACGCGATCACAAATATTGACTGTACGACATGGATACCTTACAATGCTACCATGAATTGCAAATACTTGTTCATGGTCCATTCGTTATTATGAAACCTAAGACCAGATCGTCTCTAGGTGCAAAAGGTCTGCAAAATGTTTTCTTTTGACGAAGAAATCAGGAAAATGTATGAAGACAGACTTTACTGATTATGCTACCATGATTTGCAAAGACTTCTTCGTGATTCCTTCGTTACCAGAAAATACCTTGAGGACTCGAAGAAATCGCAAACATTTTATATACCTTAAGATGCGACCATCAATTGTAAAGACCTCTATATATTTTTTTTCTATACATGGAATGCAAGAACAAATCAGTTCAGAGTATCGAAGAGATCTGTACAAGGTTTACTTTTGAAGAAGAGATCTTAGTAAGTATACAATCTTGATTTACAAAAACTTATTACTGATCCCTTTGTGATAGTAAAACATCTTGAGGAAGCTTCGACTTGACCTTGAACAGGACTATCTTAAAGTGCGACCTTGGAATGCAAAGAGCTCTTCATTATCTCTTTGTTATAAGAAAACATAAGAACAGATCGTTTCATGAGATCCAAGAGATTTGCATAAGTTTTTCGTCCTAGTATATGAACTTGATTTCAAATACTCTTAAATAGATCTTTTCAATAAGAGAAAATCTTGAGTAGACCTTGTATAGACCTCGAAAATGCCGTACATGGGGAAATCTGCATGAGTGTATGTGTCCTTAAAAATTTGTTTTTAAAATTTTTTATTCACTTTCCTACTTGCATCATATGCACGCTTAACAATTAATATAACACATACTTTGTGCGCGTTGAAATTACTAAAAAATACAAACACAAATGACAACTATGGCACAAAAAACTAAAATTCCGAACGAAAACGGTGTGCGTCGTCAACCAAATTAACAAGAAGTTAGTAGTTAAAAAAATGATACTTTAATTAACCACCACGTGGAAACCGCGAGTGATACAACTAAAATTTAAATTCTATGAGGTTTTATGTTTCATGGTTGGTGGTAATTTTGAAATTTCACAATACATCAGTATTAAACCGCATCCAATGGAATAATAATAACATTCTTGATACAGAATTCCTAAATTTTAATGAAATAGTATTTTGGTTCAGCTGCGGTCTCAATCGAAAGTTGATAACTGCAATGCTGATGCTGATAATCTTTTTCCGATATCTCTTATAAATTTGGAAAGCATTTGTGTATTTTCATCAATTGTCCTTCACAGAGTTATCTCTAAAACTATAAAACTATTTTTAAGGGACATGTGCATGCATACCATAATAGTTGCAACTTTCATTTACATCCGTTTGGCCAATTGCAGACCCGGAAGTTAGAAACATTACGGTTAACACTCCAGATCATATAAAATCGTATGTTGAAAACAGTTTCTGATGTATCATTAATAACTTTAGTATAAATGATAGCAAAATTGCCACATATGTTATAAAAAATGCTACGAATGCTCATACTTCGGTTTGACATAAGTAGTTCTGCTGCACTTGCCAGTGAGCTAAAAAGCTTACCGCACAGTGTCGAATGGTAATTTGTGAAGATTCGACGCATATCGGAAGCTCATCAAAACTTGGCGGAATTAGGACGCGACCTGAACATCCGCCTGCCTCCAGCCTCACTCAAACCATCGCCGACCACACGCTCGAACGAGATGTGACACTTGCGCCCAGCGCCTCCACCGCACCATTCTCGACGCACGACTCTCGACGCTCAACTGCGGTTGATTTATTAACGCCTCGTATGTCTATTTGTGTACGCGACGCTCCCGCGATGTGTGTAAATCCGTCGCGAGCTATTTTTCCTTTTCACACTTACAACTAAATGAGTGTTTCTAGGTAAAGATGTATGTTTTATGTTGGGAGTTCGGAGTTCGGTGTTGAACGTGGGAATAGTCAGAAGGATGATGTTTAGCGAATCTAAAACATATAATCTCAAATATCTGGTAACAGGATGTCATTGGTGTCATGTTTGCGTCAGTAATTCAATTATAAATGTCATGGATTAATATACATTAATATTTATCATATCATTTGAAATTTTAGCAAATCAGAATTTCTATTGTTGAAATCTTATTGCGAAACGTTTCACTTTTATTACTTCTCTTGGAGAACTGAGATTTCCCCAAGTATTTGTTTTTATTCTTAAACTTTTGCGCGTTAAGACAATGCGACTTTTCCCAAACGTCGACTAGATAAAAACCTAAAGCTCCATTTGCGTTTTGCTCACGTCCAACATGCATTTAAATTCGCCGAGGCAAAACTCTATCTCGTCAGTAGCATCTGAAATTAGCAAACAAACGCATTGCATCGCTTTATGCAAACGCAAGTGCAAACATGGCACGCGCACAAAGCGAATTCCCTCAATTGCTTAGAGAGAGGTGCATCCTCACCCTGAAGGTTAGGTGAAGGGCGAGATGCAGAATGTGGGAAATGGTCTGCGTGCCAGCCTAGCCACAAAGGGCAATTGAGCTTTCCTTGTAGACAGTCAAGCTGACCGAGCCGCAAGAGCCACGAACCGACGAATTTAGTTTGTCGCTGGTAAAAGACAACAATTGCACCAACTCCAACTATTCAATCAGCAAATGTGTTCTTACCCTGCCATTACAATTTCGAACAACTCTAAACGTATGTTTGTTAGCTCAAGAAGACTTTGAATGCGCACCTGCAACATGATAAAGTTTGTCCGCCATTGTGTGGTAGGACCATTCGTAATGACAAGATGCGAGCACTTGAAAAAGTTTAAATGTGTTATTCCAGTTGCTATTTGTTCTAGAAGCCTTTGCTGTACCATGCGAGTGGACGACGCTTTGTGCGCCATGCTGTTTGCACACAAATAGCAGGAAGCTACGATCCACACAAGTTAGAATGCTGGCGGTGGCTGAAAGTTTGATGAATGCGTAAATATTGATATCGGACGAGAGAGCGCTGAATTTACACCCACTGTCCAGATTCGCATCGGATGTGTTTGAGCAGCGTTTGGAAGGCTATTTTAAGTTTCATGCAAGCAATCCATACTTACACGCCTTGTCAGTTTGCATTGAAATATGAGGAAATTTGAAACGAAAACCGAGCCGGCGGCGGGAAGCAACGGTGCAGGCAGCCGTCGGAAACTTTTACCGTCCGGAAAATTTCGCGTGCTTCTTGGCAGCTCGTGCAAGATACTTCGACGAGTTCAAAATTTAGTGCAAACGAGAAAAAACATCGTTCGACTGTTTCCGAGTCGCCGGGAAGGTAGGAAACTTTTCATTTTCCACGCAGGTTGCAGGAACTTGCTGCACCTTCAAGTGGATGCCGTGCGATTAGCATTAAAAGTTGCTGGACTATTCGGATTCGGATTCTTTCAGACTCAGTCCTAACGACGAGGGTTCCAGCGCAGGTGTTCGTTGAGAAGATTAAAGCAATTTGCTAGTGATATTTGCGCGGATCTGTTCAAGACAAATAATGATTTCGTTGGAAAAACGGATGGTCAAAAAGGTTTCCATTCCAGTTTATGTGCTCTAACACTGTACGTTTAAACCTTTTTCTAGGAACGAGGATAGAAACAAAACCAGTTTGTGCTTCAACAAAGTTTGCTTTAGTGTGTGGCCTATTATCTGCTACAATGTTGCTAAAATATAAATGAGGACGAGGTGTGCCAATTCCGAAAAGGATAACTCAAACGTAATAGGAGAACTCGACTGTGGAGGACAACGGCGTAGACGGCAGGACGAACAAGCGTGGGAACAATTTAAGCTGCGTGGCGACGGCATGCAATTACGGCATGAAATGCAAAACCCTACTTACTTACGTCATGCGCTGCATTGAGGATAATCCACTAAAATAAAATAATTACATTTATATCTTCCGTCGTATCAGCATTTCAATTTCCTACATTTTTTCGAGCTGGTTGCTGAACTTTGAATTTAAAAGTTTTATTAAAGAGACATGGTCAATTCTGACAGAGCGATTAATCATTCTTAGTGCACCTTCTTAACAATGCCCAAAGGTCGAAATTAAATTGCCTGAGCGCTGATAAATTATTTTAATTAAAGTTATTGAAATTAAGTCCGAGCGAGGGCGAGTTCATTAGCAGACTGGGTTTATAAATCACGTGGCGACTTCTTTGTCGTCATCTTACCGAGAAAGATTTCTGCAGAATTCTGCAGGCTCAGTATTCAGTGGCGGGCAGTATTCTGCTATAGAATGTGTTCCTGTCGATAGAATGCAGAGACACCGGCTTGACTGTAATTAAAATAGTTTCGTTCTCATTTTCCTTCATCCTGGGCGTTAAGTCGGCAGTATTGAGAAGAAATCACAGTCGATAAATTCAAATTGGAAAGCGATCACGAGCAATAGAAGGCATTGATATTGATTATTGAGGATTTTATCCCTTTTTACTCGTTTTCACCAAGCTTTTTCCTAACTTTAAATGCACTTTACCGATTTAAATGTAGAAATGATTAATCCAGTCTCTGCTTGCTGGAAAAATAGAAACGCGTTAGCAGGACAGGAAACAGCAGGAATTCCCGACAGCTGAAAGTATGAAAGAGATTAAAATTCAATTGGACGTTTGTAAGCCTACACCTACAACTGAAGCACCACTAACGTTGAGGATAAAAACTTTGCAATTTTAATTACATTGTTAATGCGTCAGATCTCTAGCAATGTCCATGTTTTATTGAAGTTTAAGTGCCAAAGTACCTTAATCAGATTAACACATTATATTTCAAGTATAATTAATACTTTAATTTCTTATTTTCAGACCAATTATAAACTTTATGCATCTCTCCGCATTACTAATACGCAAGAGATAAAACGAGGGCGAATCCCACGCATGAAGCATATTTTTCGTTGGAAAGTTGGAAATTGTTCGCATCGCCATTGGGATGCCAGCGTATTTATAACAATGTTAAGCAGGACTGCTTATAATGCCGTCGACGAGGCAGGAAACATTTCCTTTTCGATGGCCACCGCTGTCTGCTCAACGTTTCCGCCCCCAGCGCTGCTTCAACGCGCCGGCATCTGTCACCAACACGCTGGACAAAGGATTAATTAACAACTCATGTGTTAATTAAAAATTTAATGTGCTCCAGCCGATGCCTTAAATGCACTTGACGCATTGGAAAGTTTCGAGGTATTGCTTTCCAACAGAAGCAGCAAATATTAGCATGTTATAAATCGTTTTGAATTTAAATCGTGTCCTGCAGTCTCCAAGTGTCAGGGATAAATGAACACAGATGGGATCAAGTCTTGATATAAATGAATGGTTATTTACCACGCGCCGCCGCCCCCGATTCTGTTCACCAATACGTCGTATTGCCGAACGACGCACAATGCGACTGCTGCACACATGGGCACATGTTTCGTTCAGTTGCTGGTGTAAATAATTGATAGATATTTGTCGACGCAACGGTTGACTTCCAAGTTTATTTGCTGGATGGAGCACTGGGACAGTTACAAATTCCTATAAACAATTCTGCTCGGTTTTTCTAGGGAATATTTTCGGGCGGATTATTTGCAGGTTTGTGATGCTTGATGCATGATAGCGGGATAATCACAAAATGCAGCAATAATAGCCACGTCGAGGATTCAGGATGCAGCCAAGGAGGACAAGTTTAAAACTGTGTTTTTATCCCCATGCATCTGGCTTTATGTCCTCGCTGAAATATCATTCTAGGCAAGGCGCAAAGTGCAAAATTGTTTTTGAAATATGCGCGTTGGACCATTTTTCAAGCTGTTGTTAATGGTTCTCTTCAACTAACACAATATAAATGTGGTACGTGCATGTAATGACTATTATTCTGAAAAATGTCCAAAATTAAATTTGATATAATTATCTTATAATTAATCATTTGTGTAATTTATGTCTGTGAAATTAAATTATTTACATTCAATCGAATGAATAATTTATCAATTATAAAGAATGTTAAAGCTCAAGGCTCAAATGAATAATAAGTTCGCTTGATGGAGGTTTAATGTGCTCCATTGCACGCTAATCAGAATTTCCCACAGCCACGTTTGCAAAAGTTAATTAAGAATTTCCTTCCCAAGCTTCATGTTTGGTCCGAATGAAAATAATTATCCGCTCGCCGTTTCCCTGTTATTATTATTTTCCCGTCGGCGGTGATGCTGATGTTGATGCAGATCCAGATGCTTCCTTGGCTTTTCCAATATCACATTTTTCTCCTCACTTTTTCCGCTGCGGCTTTCCCTGAAGACAACATCCCGAGAGAGATCCACAGTAGCTTTTTGCTGCGATGATGCTATCACCAATGGTAATCTGCCACAATTAATCATATCGCCTCGGCGTACAAATCCAGATGTAGAATGGCATTGAACCAACTAACAATAATAAGCTCGTTGAATCGAGAGGTGCGTGCGATGGACGCGGTCTAATTTACCCTTACGGAGCTTTTCGCAATCCGAGTAATTCCTTGTCTTGTCTGCAACAGCTAACAAACAGTTGACAGCTGCCAATAAATTGCTCTGGATTAACTGGGATTATGCATAGGAATTGGATTTTACCCTTATATCGACTTTATTTACTTTGTTCAATTTGGTACAGTATGTTGAATTATTAGATATTATAATTTCCACTTTTTTTTGTTTTCACGTAGGTGCATTATAAGAATAGAACCCAATTGCTTCAGGGGTATGATAAATCGCATCTATTTCGTGCGTTCCCTTCCATTACCAACAATGGCACTGATTTATGCCGTCTTTTTACCCAATTTGACCGTGTCAGCTGCGTATTCATGCTTTCTTCACCTGGATAAAAATTGACCTCATTTTACATAGAACAGATATATGTATACATACCTCTGCGTATTAATATGACACAAGTTATGGATGGCGTCATGAATGTCATAATTTATAGAATTTAGATGCGTCGTCGACAAAAAAACTTAGATATGTTATAAATTCAGCATCACGCTTGCATAATTCTAAGGTTTTTGCCACACCTGTAACGAGAAAACAGAATTTATACGTATACCAGATTTGATATCGCAATCAATGGACGATATTGTAAAAACAAAATATTTTATATTTATGGACCCAGCCGCGTGTATATGAATATATCTCTATAACAGTTTTCTTTAGCAAATAATATGAAAAAGGTATAAAAAGAATAATAATAATATTGCTAATTAAATATTATTATTTATGTTGTCCAACTAGTTTCGATCTTGATTGATCTTTATGAGGGTCTAATTGTGTTTTGATTTAATAAAAAAGTTATCAGAAGGTCATCTATGTGAGATTATTTCATACATATATAAAATCTCTATTACACTAATAATATAAATCACAAATCAAAATTCATTTCTGAAAAAGATACAATTATTTGTGTAGAACCTGAGATGTCGAGAACATTCTAACGTTGATGTTGCTGATTCTTTGGGAAGTAAAGCTGAAGGTCTAAAGTTCGTATTGCCTGCTTGTATTACCTATATTGCTATTTGTATTGTAAGAGCATTTTGTAATCACTTTAATCGTCAATTTGTGTAAGAAATAACAGCTAATATAGATGGAAAGATGGTGCCTTAGGCACAGACAAAAATTGAAACGTTTCGCCCCTATATTTTAATATACTATGACATAATTGTAAATACATTTAAAGCGGAACATGGCTCCGATCATATCTGAATTATTTACACTTTATACGAGCGAATGCGCATTGGTCTATTACGATACGAGACCCTTGTATTTATCTCTTGGATCAGCTACAAGCTTCGTATTATCGTTTATATCTGATCGGTAATTTTTAAACTGATTTCATAAATGATGCCAATTTTTAAAATTTGAAAAAAATAAAGAAATTAACTATTGCAAGGCCACAATACGGTATATTGCACAGGTTAATTGGTAATTTCTTGCAAGGTCCTATTGGTCTGGAATAAACGAATAATTATATTATCATCCAATCCAGACAGTTCCTGAAAGCTTCAGTTTCCCGCATTCCTCGGAAGAAGTCCAAAGTCAACTACATAGAAACGTTTTAAAAAACGTAGTTTTATACGAACCACATAAATAACTAATTGCGAATGTAACGTACAAATGATA
>JAODVP010011091.1:38353-66707 GCA_025400035.1 Tetradonia laticeps
ATATAATTTTCATTTCGATTAAGAGCAAGTATTCGAAGCTTCCGGGGCTGTATGCTCCTTGCTTACTTTCCCTACATTTCAATTTCAAAGACGTATTCACGTCAAATTGCCAAACCAGTAAACAAATGTTGCGATAATATTGTCCACAATTCAAATGGCGCTGAAAAAGCGCGTGTACATCCAGCAGCTAGCGACAGCATAGGCGTGGCGTGCGTTTGCCGGAATATTGGTTACGTGAGCGCGCGTCGCGCACTTCCGGCAGCCGGAAGCGGCGTCGCGCCTGGTCGAGAGAACCCGCAGGAGTCCCATTCGGGCTATTTGTCACGCCGAATTCTCGCGCGTCGAGGGCAGCATATGTGCGACGTAATGCCGAATGTCGATAGCTATTTGGACGCGCTGTTGACAGTGAGGTCATCCATTTGTGTATTACGGCGCGCGCCGATAGTGCGTGTTGATTTATCGCGCGCCGCGCCGCGATTCCCCGACACCCAGCATCGTGACCACCGACCACGACCCTAACTATCAGTATCAATGCCGTTTCGCATGCTAATAATCACAAATCGGGTGGCGATTGAATCTAGGCGTGCGGTCCACTTGCTGCAGAGTTACAATACTGCATGGAAAGTGCAAAAATTGATGCTAAGTGAGTGTCTCGACGAGCCGTTGGAATTCAGCGCTGGCGCACTTGAAGCGCAAGCCGACCGGATTCAAGTGTTCTCTTGTGCAGGGACGGTTAAACACAGCAACGAGGACAAAATAATTAAAAGAAACCGACGCGCGCGCATTAATTACTAGGCCTTTGAGAGGCACGTCGAGCGGCTTGTACTCAGACGGTTAGCAACTTAATTGCAACTGCCATTGTTCGTCACACACGTATTTCATCGTAAATTAAAGAATTATTTTCAAATCTGCCCATTTGAAGGAATTACGAATTAATCAAGTTTTATGACCCAATCAGAGCATGTCAAATGCAAATGAATTCCCGCTAACTGCGAGGTAAAACGGTGCACCTCATAATTTCGATAAATTTGGTAATTTGATAAGCACCTGCAGCGCAATGCAGTTGTGGGCAATATCGCGCTGTAGTGAAATTTAATAATCCACCATCGGGTAATAAATTCATTCGGCGCGGCGCATGAATTATGCGCGATTAATAATGTCACGTACGCGCGAATAACGTGCGCGCCGTTATTAATCGATAGACAAGCGGGTGCGCCGCCCGCGTCTACGATCGTAAAATTGTAGATTACGCGACCACTGAGCGTTTTGACGAGGCTGGCTCAACTTCATAAATCAGTCGGTTTCCACCGTATGAGGAAAAGAGGGAAAATTACTTAGCCAAAAACCGCGTTGTGGAAAAATGTGCGGAGCCGACCTTTACTGGAGCGTGTAGCGCAGATAATTTGCAAATTCTGATTTGGTTTCAATATGTGAAGAGAATGAATTATCATTTTTCGTATATGGAATTTGCGAACGCATTCAAGTTCGAATAATGACGGTAGCTAGGTAATAAAAAAGTTCACATATGACTAAATCGGATTTAAAGCGAAGTAAAATTTTAGTAGTTTAATAAATTTTCATAGCTATATTTTCATTGCAGTCAGAGTGTGAAATTTAAACAAAGTGTTAATACAGGTTTATTGTGTATTTATATGATTAAACATTTCATATTTGCGATAGAATAAAAGTCAAATATACTTCAGTGTTTTTTACTATTATGATGACAACTTTAAATAGATTCATAAATATAAATATCTACTGAAGTGCATTATTGATAATTTATTATTTATTATAGGAAACCAGACAGAGATGAAACATTTGATTAATTTGAAAAAATTCATTAGCCTTCACTATATAATAGTAAATATATTATGCAGAATTTGACAAAATACTGAATTTTACAGCAATCTTTATTTATGAAATTTTTACTTCAAGAAGATGTACTTTTTTTGTATTAGATATCTTCAATTGAGTAAAATGGGAGCAAGTGTTTTATGTCTCAAAATTGGATTTTTTAGAATAAAAATAATCATATAAAATTTAATAAATTGTCTAAAATTTCGTACACTTGCATGAAATGCAGTTCTGCAGTTCAAATTTCAAATCAACGAGATAAGGGAAACGAAAGATACAGCGTCTGGTACGTCTTTCCCGTGGGCTCTCTTCCCCCATTTTACTCTATACCCTATTATATGTCCACACTAGGGAAGTAAATAAATCATCATTAAATTTATCGAATTTTCATCACGCCACAAGCCACACGCAAATTCCTTATTAATTTACGCTTCCCCTTTTACGAAAGTCAGGTGTCAAAGGAGTTATAACTAAGGATGCATGCGTAAATCCAGAGAGTGTAATTAATTTGATTACATTCTTGATCGTTTTCTAAATAATATATACTTAATTTTGACATCAGTATGTCTTAGCAAAACAACATGGCGCTTAAAATTTTATTATAAGATTTCTGGTTTGCTAGTAACGACTGAAGTGAATCATCAAAGATCCGGAAAAGTTGAGCCATGATTACAAATTCAAATGGAATTGGTTTTGCTGGTACAAGCTCGCCAAGCGTCCGTAAAATACAGCTAGTGCGTTTAAACAGCACCGAAATGTTCTGTTTATGACTTGAATGTTATCCAAAACGGATATTCTAGTTTTTTAAATTTACTTTCATACTAGAAACCATGAAATGGGGTGGATCATTATTTGTATTAAATTTTTTGTTTCATATATGCCACAATAATTTTGCAGTGCGAAAATATAACTGCTTAATTACATTTTGCGGGTCTACGGATAATAATTTCTATGAGGCTGGTAATGTGAAGAAGCAGATCCGATGCGTTCTTGTGGTGGAGGTGCTGGCATTGGGCGGCTAGCACGTACTGGTAATAACATTTTTATTAGAGGCCAGCGCGCTGTAGATGACATTAAGTTGGCTAGTAAACTTGGCCAATCCTATAAGTTGTCTGCTATCGTAATCCTTTGTGATGTATGACCCCATTCTTTAACACACTTCTTGCAGGATTAGTTATGCGTACAATTACTGATATAATCATCTAACACAATAATTCAATTTTTGAAATTTAGTTGTTGTCGTTATTTCTAGTATAAATATGAAGAACTTTTTTAAAACATAAGAAGAATATCTCCGGAAAAGTTCATTTAAAATTTTATTCAATTTGCGGGGTTATGTGATACTGAGTAGAGCCCAGGTATAAAACTTATCACACAATGTGAGTTTCCTAATATCACAGTATAAGCTCATGTTGACTCTTAATAAACTCATTAAAAATGTTATAAGCTGTCCTGAAACAATATTTTTCATTTCATTTTTCAATATTTTTCATTTACAATAAATGAACAAATTCTGTGAGTAAAATATCTAATTTGGATTATATTACTTTTTAGTGGGTTGTTGAGATTAGTATCAGTGGCGTAAATCTAAGTTTGCAACCTCGAAAGACCTTGCACTACGAACTGAAAATTTTTGGGTAATTTTCCGTTTTTTAACTGTATCTCCTAAAATATGCGTTTCTGTGGGTCAAAAATCACGTTTCGGAAAATTGCGTTATTTTTGGTTTTGTTATGAAATGGAAATTCTGAAATATTTGTATGATGCAGAGACATGGTTAAACTAGCTATTAAAACGAAGAAGTGTTAAATAATTTTCAAAAAATGTTCGCTTATTTCACTATACGATAAAAGAGAACGCTGCTGTCAATATTTTGCTTACTTGTACCAGAAAAATTGCAATCCGGTGATAGCGCAGCATGATAATAAATCAAATATAGATAACGTCGAAAGTATCAGTTACAAATAGCCGACATAAACAATCGTTGTCAAAAAATCGAGTAACGCTGCATTTTTTTTGACGAAAAGTGAAATCGTACGCAGTCTTCACACGTTACGTCTTTTTTGTCGATTCGTTTTATTTCCTCGCAACGACTTTTCGCTATTTGCTATATCCAATTCGGGAAGAAAAGCCGTATCGTCTGAACTCAGATGCCGCCGATGTATGCCCCACTAGTGACCGATTCCGTTTTTTAAACGTACGAGTTTTCGCAAAAGTGAATGTCGAAATTCGCCGAATCGTTTTCTTTTTGCCTTATACCATCGCCGCCGTATCATATGAACGCTCATTTAAATGTATGCAGCACCGCAGAAAACGGCAAAAAGCCGTTTTGGCAAAATTACCGAAACCATATCATATGAACACAGCATAACTAGTTTCTCAACATAAAAATCATAACTTATGCTATGTTTTCGGCATAGAAACAGGAAGTCTCTTTTAAATAAATAATATAAGTGATAAGATTTTTTTCGTTCTTTTCATGTTATACGTTGGTATTCTATAGAAAAAGTTTTGGAGACACTCAACGCTTCTTTACTTTATGCCGCGATCCTTGAAAAACCTGCGTTTCAACTATTTTCCTTTTAGGCTCAACGCTGAAAGGAGGACGACGACCAACAGACCCTAAAACCGACAATGATTCCATTCAATTTGATTTTTTTAGAAACGCAGAACAGCAATTTTGTTCGGTCAAACCAAAACTAAATATTTTGTTTACATATTTACATATGTAAATCCAACATTAACTATTCAAGAGCTTTAAAAAGTCACGTTCATTATAAACGAATGCAATTAACTTAGTCAAATTCAATCAAAAAATACATCTTTTTTTTAAATTAACAACGCAGCTGAAATTTTTATTTTCATTATTAAAAACTTTTTTGCTTGTCAACAGTTATAGTTTACATAATCTGCATTGCAAAACGAAAATAAATTTCACACTGCGCAGCAAAATGTTACCTTGTTATCACAGCAGGTTTATTGAAATATTTCAATGCGCAGTCAAAATTTAATTAACAGCATGATGGAAAACTTGATATTTTATCTCGATGAGTGTATCGTGCAGAGAACCATTATTTACCATTAACATTAAGGTTTATTTGCTGGAGCATTTTTGAAATTTTCTGAAAATAATCATCATTAGCAAATTATAATTGTTAATGACTGGTATACATGAACATGCGGTGATGAAATTGATAATTACTAGGAACACGCCTTAATTAAAGAGTAATTACGAAATTGGAAAAAGTTATTATGCAAAATTGCATGAAACTTTAAAAATCCCTCTCATTAGTTGAGTAAAACTTCTCAGACACGCAGCACGTCGCAAAACAATTAATCTTTAACTTTTAAAAGATAGTTATCAGAGTTTTAAGTTAATTGCAATTAGCAGAAACTGAATGTAAGTATCTCAATTTCAACAGGCGTCATGCACTGCCTTTACACAGCGGTAAACTTTCCAAAGACGATTAATATCTCCGCAAGTTCCGCGTGCATCGTGAGAAATGTGCTACTTAAGTAGCGATTAAACGCTGCAATTGCTGAAATTTCCATTTTTCGTCCCAGTCAAAATCGCCGCAAGGTTGGCTAACGTTCCAACGTTGAAAATCGTGTTTCGGAGTTTAATCCCGAAGCCCCGAGGGGGGAAAATTCAATAAACGTAAATAAATACAGAGCAGCGCGTTGTTGGCTCGCAGTGTTTAGCCGGAAATCGAAGAGTTTAAGTGCAATAAATCGAAGTCGTAGTGATAGATAAATTCAATAGAGGCGAAACAGCCAGAGGGCAAAAACTGCCATGTAGCGAGGTGGAAGGCCGCGCCAAAATGTCTTGCTGGCTGAAAGTGGTAAGATGCCGTTGGAATTGCAACTGGAACTGGAGCAAAAGAGCACAGAGCATCGAAGCGAAAAGTCTTCCTAAGTAAATACGAATCACAACATCTGCGTTTGCAATAATCACACACCGAATGAAAATCTAGCGGAGTTTAAATCTGTAGTAAAATAAATTAATTCATAACAGATGTTACTTATCTTACTATCTGCCCAGATTATCCAGGTTCGGTCTTAAGCTCTAAAGGACGACATGTCAAGACGGTCACAATGCAATCTCACTTGTTCTGTCAAAGCCCAAACGTGCTGTCCTAAATCACTAATCGGGCACACTGTAATTTGCGCTAAATGCGGTAAACGCTTTAGTTTAATCTACAGTGAAATGTGTCTTGATGCAATTATTTATGGTGCCGATAATTCCACGTGATAAGCAATTATTGCATTGACAACCCAAACAGCAATTGCAGATTAATTGCAGATAATAAAAACAAATGCAGCTACATTTTTGCATGCAACAGTGCTTATGCTAGCGGAAAATTGAAACCCGAATTGTAATGCGGCATACATTTAGATTTTACCGCCCTACTGAGGATTATTTCATGGTGTAATTGCAATTAATTCAATCGCAACTAAATGATGGCAGGTAGGTAATAATCTATTAGACAATTTCAACAGAATATACTGCGGCATATACTCATTATGTACTGATTGTGTAATTATTCATCAGGATTAATTTAATATATATAAATTATATAATAAATTAATAATTCAGGTATATTATAGATGTATACATTTGTTTAATTTCTGTAATTTATATACAAAACGCATAAAAACATTGTATTGATAAAACTTATATTAACTTGTTTTAAAGCTATGGTATGTCTCAGTTACAATCATTTGCCACTAGTAATACACAGTGTATATTTGAAATATAAGTTACGCTAAACTTTAGCTGATTGCTGATTCTCCTCGCCTTCATAGCCTTCATCAGGACTCTCAGTCAAAGTTTCCGCGATTTTGATCGCCACCGTTCGGTTGGGCAGCTTGGGATTAACAGTTGGCAGCGGAGTTAGTGCCGTGATGTCAGTTTGCGTTTGAGCGCCTACTACACATTTTTTAGTGGACCTGTCATCAGCAGCATGTTTCAGAATGGACACCAAGGGCGTGGGTACCGCATGCGGCAGCCATGGCATCGCCGGCGCTGAGCAACACGAGCGCAAGGATTCTGTGTCGCTTTCGGAGAGCGGCGCCTCCTGTTCGGCGTCGCAGCAGCCGCGCGCCGGATATCCGTCGGCAGTGTAGCGCACGTTGGCCGGATGAAAGGGCTCGAAGGATGCGCGCGGCGACGCGGTAAGTTCGGCGGTGTCGCGATGATACCTGTGCGTCTCCTGCAGCGACGCTTGCCGTTTCACGGCACGGTTGTAGGGCAGCGTGCGGTAGCAGCTGCCATTAGAGAAATGTGCCGCACTAAGCAATCCAACAGGATTAAGATGCACGTCGGCCGATAGCCGGTATAAATCACGATTACAGCGCGGCTCTTCGCTGCTGGGACTGTTGACAGGAGGCATGAGCACTGGCTGCAGATAGCACGTCGGTGGGGGTAAGTGTTTCGAGGACAAGTCAAAATCACCGTCAACTTCAAGACCGCTCTCGTCGTATTTGCTGCTCGCGTGTTTATCCTCGCCGTCGCCATCGTGTCTCTTGCCAATGCCTACACTCTCGGCGTCACTAATGAGATCAGGATTTTGCTCGGGATAGCTCCCTAGTGACGCGCAACCGCGCAGCTGATTTGCAGCAAAAATCGGAGACATTGAACGCAGCAAGTCTTCACTTGTAACCGCACCGTATAGCATTATCTGTGGTTGGGCCTGTACCACGCTTGGATGACTGCTTTCTTTTGAAAGCTCAGAAAATTCCTCGACGCTGTTCTGCAGAGGGCTGTCTTTGGAGGAATGATTGAGTACTAGATTCTGTTCCTTCCTCCGTCGCCGCTTCTCACTCTGGCATTTGATTACCGATAGCATTATGGCAAAACAGATTATGATTAGTGACACGCCAGTGGCAGAGACAATAATCAGTACGAATTCAAAGGGCAGTTGTGCGAGCTCGTGTCCCGGCATGTCTTTCAGTATTATGCGAATGGTGAAATTGGATTGCACCGCTCCGGCTGGGTTTTCGGCAACGCAGAAGTACGTGCCGTTATCATCCGGATTAGTGTTGTATATGAACAATTCACTTCTTTTGTCCTCGCCGCCTTCTTCTACATAATATATGAGTCTGGTGTCTGGTGTGAGCATAGTGTCGTTCTGGAGCAGCTGGCCTTGGAACCACCACGATACGTGCGCCTCGGGCACGGCGCTGATGTGGCACTGCAGGGATATGTTCTTGCCTTCGGCGATTTGCAGATAGAACATCGTGGGGGTGACGTCCGGAAGGCAGGCCAATTCGGCGCGCGGTATCGATTTAACGGGCCGCGTGGCGAGTCGCGGCGGACCCGCGCAGAGTGGCGCCGCACTGCTGGGCAGCTCATACGTCTCCAGCCAGTTGCGCATCTCGGCCATCCGACAATCGCACTGCCACTGATTCCCATGCAAATCGACTTCTTGCAAATGCTTCGACATTGTTCCCGCTCCATCAATAGTCGTCAATAGATTACCGTCCAATCGTAGGCGTTCCAAACTGTGAAGATCATCAAAAGCGCCCGCATCCACTTTCTCAAGTCTACATCTACTCAACTCCAAAGTATGCAGGAAGGTCAAATGACCGAACGCGCCGCGATGAATGACCTTGATTGGATTGGCACTTAGTATGAGTTTCATCAGCGACGTACAGTCCAGGAATGCTGCAGACGGAATGGCTTCCATGGCGTTGCCGGACAAGTCCAACTCGACGAGATTGGTGAGGCCCTTGAATGTTCCCGGCTCGATTACGAGAATATGACAACGCGCCAGATAGATGCGCTGAAGATTGATCAGATCCATCTTGTTGAACTTTTCGTTGTGTAGCGTGCGGAGATTGTTGCCGTTGAACTCGAGCACTTGAGTGCCAGAGTCCATGCCCTCAGGGATGATCAGTAGGTTCTTATCCCCGCACTCAACGGTCTGCTTCCCATTTTTCCATTTGCAAATACATGCCGTTGGACACGACCAAACGTCTGTCAGCAGGGCTGTGGTCAAAAGAAAAAAGTATACGCGCCACTTCATGTTTTCCAGGATTTTAACATCAGAGACGACGTATCCAAACGACGTATGCAAATTTCCATTCGAATGAAGGTCCTTTACCTGTAAATAAAATAGAACTCAATGAAAATTTGAAAATGACATTATCACGATTAGATTGTTTCTTATTTTGAATACAAATAAACCCAAGCGGATTTTTCAAATACCTAAAGTAAACAGTGTCTCCATCAGTTGCAGGTTTTTATCTACCCTGCCAAATGTAATATTAAATATCATCAGACAACACGTCGCTTTTTTACGCTCGAGCAAACGAAATTGAAAAAAAAAACGTACCTACCACTCTCTGACACGCAATAACCACAGTTTCGGAGAAAGCAAAAGTTACAGAGTGTTAGGGGCAAGCGTGAAATGAAATATGTCACTGCCGATTTTTTTTTTGATTGCGCGGTGACTATCACGTGCGAAAATCAATCTGTTGCCAGCGGTGCTTGTTATTTTGGCAGCGCGTGGATGAAATTGCACGAAACGCAATTTACTTTCTGTTTGACTGTTTGAATATAGCAAACGCGACTGCTATATTCCCATTCCTATATTGGGCTTCGTACCCGGGATTGGTGTCACATCACTTAACTGTGCATTAACACACAGGCAGCCAAACTCTGCAAATACTTGCTTTCTGTGTTGTATGGGACGGTAAAGAAAACTCTTTTTCAATCCTTCGCAGTAGACGCAACTTTAGCCTTGGCACACCGCGCACGCCAAACGCAGCATCCAAACTTTCCAAGCGCGAAAACAAAAGGAAGCCGCGGCGTTCCGCGCGGCTGCATTTAGGTCACGAGCGTGCGCAGCTTTTCCAGTGATTGTTGCAAATATCGTTGATTTCCGCGTTGAAAATTGCGAGCGTGTTCTTGCCGCCAGAACAAGCGACGCAAATGAAAACTACAGTATACACCAGCGACGTCAACTAATTGCCTCGTATGCAGCCGGGAATGTAGACGAGTGCAAACACAAGTGTAGAATTGCAGGACAATCTCTCGGGGTAAATCCCTCATTCGGCGTCCGCTAACCCAATAAGTAATTATCTTATTATACCGGCTGCGCAGTGGTTGGCGTCGGCATAAATTGCGCGTTTAAACACAACCTGCCCACGCTTCTCGCCGTCCAACTTTACCACCCCAACAACGCACGCATTTAAATTAATTACCTGACGTGGCGCGTTTCTGTCGGGATTGAGTCAGTTCACAGGTTGGCCTATGTTGCGCATTGGAAAGCTATTCGCATGTAGGGGAATAACTTGACATCAAACTCTCGTTTGACTGTGAGGGCGACCTATGTAAGCACCAGGTCTACATGTGACTTGTGTCTATGGAAAGTGCCAAGGAGACCGGAAACCACAAGATCCACACAATCGAGACTATTGTTAAGCTCCTTATACGCTGCTAGCATACGAGTATCCTTCCGTTACAGCAATAATTAATTCGGGCTGTTACCCCTATACATAAGTTCCCTTGATAATACCCACATAATCACAGAGACGACTTGTTAGACCATTGTTAGTTGCACTTTTTAACAGCTTAGTTCATTACAATACATTGATTGCAAAAATTTGTATTAATATCAAGATTACTGGCCGCTTTTAATTAAAGATATAACGCTTTTTGTTTCCTCCGCATTTTCACCCTGCAATATCAAGTCGTAATACAGCATTAATGTTTATATTTGAACGAGATATTCCCTCGCCTCTGAGAAAATATTAAAAAGCAGCCAAGTTTTTCACTTTCATTTTTTCATTCCAAACAAACGCAGAATTTACATTTCGAGGCAATTTTCATAATTTATATTCCTCCAGGCGTACAGTAGGCAGCAGGAGCGCGATATGAATAATTTTCTAATGTTTGCTAATGTTTGTAACTTGATATCGCATTGATAACCAGATCACAAGCTTGAATTGGATGGTATCAAGGGATATTTCTCATAAATATTTTAGGTCTCAGAAAATTTTTGGTTTCTTGTTATCTTTTTAAGGCAGTTTATGTTGGTAGCGCAGGGAAATAGTAACTTGAAAGAAAAATCTATAGAATAACACGTAGGGAACTAAATTTACACCCGAAATAAATTAGCCGCGTTATTTGCAAAACTGAATGTCGTGCATATAATGCGCGCTTTACAGTGGTGCCAAAAATTTGCGGACGCCGGCGTTCATTCTTCGCCGCCGCCGCTGCTGAAATGGCTTTTTTGTTATCGCGCAGTTGGTACTGCGGCGACTTCATGGGGCGGCATATATTTTTGTTTTTATTATTGTCTAGACTCCCAACGACGCCGAAGGCGAAATAAGTTTTGTCGTAAACATCCCCATGTTATTATAGTGCGAAAACGTTGAGGAAGCGTTTTATGTTCGTCAAAATTCAAAAGCACTAAGGGGCGAGAATAAATAAAGTCTGTCCTTATGCACTTACACACGTAACTTTATATTCAAGAGAAGTAAAGATGAATCAATAATGTTCTGAACCAATGAATATTTCTTTTCGTGTGAAAGTTTTAAAATGGCTTTTATACTTTTGCATTTTAAGAAATAATTATTAATATTAAATATTACGAAACTTGTTTGAGACATTTTGCCATATTAGGAGTGTTAATTACTAAGGTTAACCATTTAACCGCCGCGAAGGCAAACACTCGTAGGATGTTGATTCAAAGCATGAGCAACATTTAAAGATCTGCGGGTTTAGCGAGTTGGCGACGGTAACATTAGCGTCAAGATAATGAAACGCCCGTCCGGCAAACAGTGCGGTAATTAAGCAAACGATTGCTAGTTATTTACTCACGTCCTGGGAGGGCACAAATAGTACACGTCACGCTCGTTAGTCGGCGTGCGGATGGCCGGCGGGTTCAAAGTGCAATTTACTGAGAGGATTGCGCGACGGTTTCTTTGTGCGCCTCAAGACATACTTCTGAAACTTTGATAAATAACGCAAGGTCCAAGCAGTCCATCACTTCATTGCGGGTTTTAGCCACAAGAATGTAAACAGCAAAGAATGGTTTTTAGCAGAGGTCTAATAGTTTCCCGTTGTTGTTGATTTTCCTGCTTTGAACATCAACTACAAGAGGCTCAACTTTATACTTAGAAATGAATCCAACTTAGTTTTTACTATCAAACTCAATGAAAACATATTTTATATACGTATTTTTATTCCTGTAGAAAATAATATGGTAATGAATTACAGAAAGTATAATGATCTTGTAATTAAACCTCGAACCTAACATTGTTTACTCGTGGTACGAATTTTCCCGCAAATTCCATCCAAGCGGAAACACGATAAGGATAAATAAGGTGGGATTTTTCATGCGTCCTTGCACCCTCCATCAACGGATATCGCACGGCGTCTACCAAGGAAATTCTCAACCACTGCCGCCGCCGTTCGTGGTGCGGTGAGTACAAGAGCACAAATACGAACCGGACAAAGCGGGCGGCAGACGCAGCAGAGCGCGTAAAACAATGCCGTCAGGAAAAACAAGCGGCGGCGGTCGGTAAGCTCGTTTGCACACAAAATAATTGCGCTGTTTGTGCGCCGGCGAATCGATTATTTTCGCGCTGTCTGGCCCTTGCTATGCAAATATTAAACTGGCGTAGACATGGACGTGTTACTAATTAATGCCGAGTTGCGGAAAAGTTTTCGCACTCGTAAATATTCAGCAAATGTATTTCCCACATTTTCGACGAGCGCCAACTTCATCTCAATGATTGTGTGTGAAATTCGCGTGGCGCTGTGCGGTTTTACGAAAACGTGAAAATAATGTCTGAAAGTTTTCACACACTAATGCATGATTTATTTTATACCGGGTTGTAAAAAGTAATAGAAGAAGAAAGGTAGAGATTTCTGGTTCTAGTCACTGATTTGGGATCGTGAGGAGTAGTCTTTCTTTTTGAAGAATACGTGAGGCGACCGAGTGTGAAACTGCATTGGAAAGGTATGGTTTTTGCTTTTCGTAAATTGATACATAAAACTTTTTATGGGGATTTTTTATTATTGCGAACTTATGATGCACACTCGGGCGCTGCCCAGGCTTCTTCGTAATAACCATAAAAGTTATCCTTCCCTGAAAATATCCCCAGGATTACGGATATAAGTCAATGTCGAGACTATCGTAAAATAAACAATTACCTGCAATAAACTGAATTATTTAGTAATTCATTAATTTTTTTACAGTAATATTAGCTTGGAAACATAAATAAGTTTTATAATAACTTTGCCATAGATACAATGTTATAGTCCATATAATTTCTATCCATCCATAAATTATCATTATAAATTGGAGAAGTGTACTTGAAAAAAGTATTTGCCCTTGAACATAAATGCAAAAGGGCTAAAAAAGTGAAGATTCCTCAACTGTCCCAACGTTTCATCGGTTTTACTCTACAAAATTTTCAAATTGTGTTTTAAAATACTCTGTTGGAGATTACAAGCTTCAAGCTTAAATCTTTGAAACGCCTTTTTGCTAGAATATATTCGATGCGTGTTTTAAAGTTCAAAGCTATGCCATAATTAACATCAGGGTTATGAGGCTGCGCTTTATTATAGATCGTTTAAAAATACACGTTAGTGCCTACCATGCATTATGTGCAGTCAGGTTAACAAAGTGTGTTTTCGGTTAAACTATGATATAGCATATTCTACATTTATTGTATATTTATCTATTATTTACTTGCGTTATAAACGCAGTACAGCTGCACGATACAAAAAAATAAAACTGTCGATTCCCTCCCATTATCTACTTTCAGGTCCAGTTAGTGCTGAGCCCTCATTTCATCGCTGGCGTCCCGCATGCACGAGATGTGTAATAACGAACATGCTGACCCGTTGCTCGGACATAATGTAGTTCATCTCGGCCACATGCCGTGCCATTATCAGTCATTATCGAGATCCCCGGAGAATGCGGCCACGCCGCCGCCATTGCCGCGTGCACCCGGGCAATTTTTCATGTCGATATAACTCCGCCGTTTGGCATTGGCATTGCGGAACGCATGCCTAGCAGCATGAAAAATGCAAACAGGCTTAACGCAGTTATTTGGCAAACGCGAGCCGTGGAAATATCAGCGGTGGGCGAGCCAAAAATGCTTGAAATGTTGCAAACGCTTTGAAACCTCATATTTCAAATTTATTTTCGCGGAAAAACCAAATGTGAAATTAAAAGGCAGGATAAAGCTAACATACAGCCACTAAGGCATTTATGTAAATATGATATCATTATGTTGAATGGCGTATAGCGCTAATTCTATTTACGCATGCAAATTTTTTAAATCCCTTCCTTTAACAGATATTCTGTAGTAATCTGATCTTTTATGTAAATGTATTATTCCTTTCACTGTGTATAATTTTAATTAATTCATATTGTGCAAATTCCAAATAATATATAATTTGATTAACAAAATATTACATGTTGGAAGTTACAATCAATGAATTTTCTATTGAATTTAGTTGCGGCACCGCGTTAAACACGAAATCAATTGCGCGGTGCAATGATGGCTGCGGCAGGAAAACAAGAAAACAATAGCCCATTCAAAATTTGCCAATTAAAGGCAACTATTTACTACAATACGTCAACTGCAACGTTTATAAGTGCTTTTGTGACTCGTCCGCGTGCATCTCTCCATTTATTCATCTCTCGAGCATCCTAACTGCAGGGAACCTGCATTGCGGCGACAGGTTCACAATAAATAATATTCCATTTGTTGCCATTGCATGGCTAGTTGAGTAGTAATTGAAATTGTTTCAGTAATAATTGAATTGTCTATGATTTTATTATACACGATTCTGATTACTTTTACCAATATTAAAAAAATATATTGATTCCTGTATCAAAGAAATTAATACTTTCTGTTATCTGTTCATAGAAAACATTAAATGTGTTAGATTTAATTGGGAGTTATTGGTATCCCAAAGTAGTTAACGCAAATTGCACAGTTAAATATTAATTTGTTGTTAATCCTCGGATTAATTCCTTAATTAAACCCGAATTCGCTGGAGAACACTTGCCTAAAGTAACTTTGGCTAATGACACAATGAATAACACTAGGTAAATAGAAAGTTTAATTACTTGGAACGCTCCTCGTTGATACGTTTATTTAAACATTTGCACACGTGGATGAGAGGTAAAATATATCAAATGACATACTATTTGATTTCTAGGTAATTACTGCTATTTGACTAATTGGAATTATCCAGTTTTCCATTTAATCACTAACTATACACCATAAAAATATTTTTCATTTTTGTATAAAGTGTTATAACCGATATTTGCCGCGGTATATAGATACATAGCGCTTTGCGTATTAGTAAAATAATATGTGTTATTAAGGTTATAATAACATGATTCCGATAAATACTTTGTAAATAAAACTTTTAGTTAGTATTAGAACAGAGCATTACTTCACACTAAGTAATTTAAAACGCATAAGTAAACCTTACCTAGTTTTATACTTATCTTAGTAGTTATCTAATCAAATATTTTTATTTTTCTAGTTTGATCAGCAAAGGCTCGCATCATTTTATTTAGTCATGGGATGGAGAGAATAAGCAAATAAAACGTCCATGTTTTTGTCTACTTCTATACCGTATCGGCATATTGTGCTGTTGATTAAAAATTGCTCTGAAGACTAAACAGAAATCAAAACAAACGCTAAAATGAATGACAAGTGATAAGTTTCAAACGATTTTTCCCTACAAAAAGCACTGTAACAACTTTTACAAACGGTAGAAATGAATTTCACCGGGTGAAATTAAAGCTCAAACGTTCCTTTCAAAAACATTAATTTTATAGTTGTACCGGTGTATTTTACAACTACGATATGCAAAAATTGTTTTTTTCAAAGAAAATGATTCTAAAAGGCCTTTGCCCACATGGCGCTTGGGTTTATATTGGATATTTGCACATTCTTCGATTAATCTGGACGAGTTAAATCGAATGGTAAAAGTTTTGAACCCAGATTATGATTTATTCATAAACTACAATAAATTTGCAGTCCAGGTAACTTTTGGATAGAATTTCGAAACATTGCTCAATCAGTCCATCCATTTCTAGAACTAGATCTAGAAAATGAAGCAAATTTTAACGCACGTTTTGATATTATTATTGTTATAATTCCTACTATAAAAATGATTTCAGAAAATATCAATAATTAATGGTGAAGGTGGTTGCTAAGTAAAATATTAGTAAATTAGTGATCAGCACCTTCACCATTTAAAGACTTATCTTGGATTCAATCTGTAGTTTTTTATACTCCATCAAATATTTTATTATAATATAATTTAGCATTTAGTATTGAAGTTAATTATAATTATGATAGAAATATTAATTTTGAATTTATCTGTTCACTGAAGACAGAGCAACCGATGGGGTTCGAACCCCGGCGGTTCATTTTTTCGGCAATTTTCTCTGTGTTCAGTGAAGAAGTAAATTCAAAATAAATATTTCTATCATAAATATATTAATATTAGTTGACATTGCTAATATGTCAAATATGAATTGTCATTCAAAATTTGTTAGTTGTCAACATGATATTTGAACGTTTAGAGAAATTAATTATATTCGCACTGTTGTTAAACGTTATATGCTATTGGTTACACGGCATTTTAATTCTAGAAGTAAATATTGCGTTCCACGTATGCTTTAAATCCAGACTGAATTGTAGTGCGTTTGCAGGTTCAATTCATCATGCAGAATCAGATGAGGAAAGCATCCAGCAGCAACAAAACAATCCAATGGTATGATAACATGAAGTTCAAGTACAAAGTGCAACCGAGGGACTACTGGCAGCAGAAGGCAAATTTACCACAGCAACAAAACGATTATCATAATACTCCGCGCATGTACATGTCTAGCATAGTGAACAGATCGCAAGTCGTTGCCTATCGTAGGTATTCCATCCGGCATCAGTGTAAATCCTCACTTTCATTCGCCGTCTGTGCTCTTTCAGTGAATCGCAACCGCAACTGGAGGAATTACCGTTTGTACAGTTGGCTGCCTGCACGGCGTGCGCGCATAGTAATTCCACGATGATCGAGTTGAATGTGCTGCTTGTAGGAATCGTATTTGTTCTGTTCATCGCTTAAACCGCTACTATAAGGAATTGATTAATTTCTACGAGATACAAGTCAAATCTGTACCGGCGCTTAACTGTGCGTGGTGGAAATAAAGTAAAACGTCATTTGATTGGTGCGTTTGGTTTAAAAGAGTGGCGAGCGGAGAAAATCCGGGTGTACATCCGCGAAAAAGAACGAAAATAAAGTGTAGTAATAAAAACTTGGGCCGGCAGTTAAATTTATGTTAATGGCATTTCCACCGATATAATATAGCCGTTGGGGTTGCCAGATACGACTTTTTGCTTCTGCGATTTTTCCCAGCAGGAACAACTGTAACAAATTTTATATAAATTTTCGAGGTGAACTTTAGTGGATAATTCCTTGCAGCTTTTCTTTTCTTTTTGATAATTTAATTAATTGCCAGTGGAAAAAACTTAAACAAACAGTGGAGATAGTACATGATTTTTTATTCCATTGTCGTAGGTTGTAAGAATGCAGGTGGAATACTCGAGGAAGAATAGCGGAAGCGTTGCGCTACTTAACGTCCTCCATAAATGCATTATGGCGAGTTAGTCTCGCGGCGTCTCACTTTTATTGTGTGGCAACACAAGCCTCCACTTATTCATCATCACCACTATGCAACACTCGAAATGGTTGTGTACTAACCGCCAACAGCTTTATACCACGCTACTTCCGCTTGCTTCCTGTTGTCGTTCGTCCTGCTTCATCTCGACTATGAAATGTATCTGTAGGTCTATTACAAAATAAAATTACAAAATTAGAAATATTTAATAGGCCTTGTTAAAACACTTGCGGATGCGAAAATATTTTCATGCACTGTTGGTTGTAAAAGTGGACATTAAGTCGAGCGCAATAAAGGGCTGTCGGGACGACCGCGGAATTTCCTTCGCAACACCAATTTCCACGGTAACGACAAAGCCCTCGAACGGTCGTCCGACGCGTAAATTATTACAAACGTTTTATGGTGTCGTTTTTATTAGGAGCACGCGCTGGCACTCGGCATAAAAGCACATGAAATATCTTTATTTGCCTTTATGCATCCAGCGTATATTAAATCATATCGCATTCCCCATTCGTTGATGCACGCCCGCGTCAGCCTGCGGGCGAAAAGATACAGGAAGCATTTTTTCCGAAACAATTGAAATTGTTTGCGCTGTAAAGAGGGCAAACCCTGCAGCCAGTTCCGGTCCATTCGTGCATTAATTCTCAAAAAGCGACCCGGCCCGCACATCCGGCCCTTCCCAAAGATTGATCGAGTTAAGTCTCGCAATACACGAGACCGCACACAGCATACACGCTTTCCATATTTGCGCAGTCTACACACACAGTAAACAAACTTGTGACTTCTAAGTAGGTCTAATAAACAGGGTTTGTTTGGTTTTCTTGTTGGTGCACAGCTAAGCTCGGCTCTCCCCAGCCATCCCTCCGCGTTGTTGATGCACACTTATCTAATTTCGCGCGAGTGTCTCTCGCGCTTATTGCATTTGCGTCGGCTCGACGCTGCTACATCGACGCGTCTTCATTATTTCGGTGTAGCGTGACGCGCGTTCGGAAAATTGAACGGAATTGGAAAATATTCATTCTGCTTTACATAAAATATTGAATTAGAATGAGTTATATAAACAGCGGCATTGGCGGCACAGGGCGAGGAAAGCGGAAACAGCAAAATCACGAAAATTGCGAGCGGCCTCCTTATAGTCCTTGGAGAAATCAGTATATGGCCTCTTATCGTATGTGAGCGCTTTGCTTCTTTCAGACGATGCTCACTGGCGCGCGTGTTGGGCATTCAGAAGCTAGTCAATTCAATCCATACGTGAGATATGAACAATATTATCATACACAATCTGCAATATTATCATACAAAGCAAGAAACAAGCAGAGGAACATGTTTCCAATGTGTACAATCAAAACATTTACGTATTTTAAACGTAAATCGATTGAAATTCTAATTTATTGACTTCACTCTCGGCCTCGGCTGTCCTATTTGCCTGGCAATCAAGTCTGATTTCCCACTTTAACTTCCAAATCAATAAACCAACCTCGCCAATTCCCCTATTTCCATCTCTCCGGTCTAATGAAAACGTCAGTTTAAAACAGCAACGCTCAGACAGCGCAAACCGAAGAGTTTGCAACGCGTCCAAAAATTTATCGCGTCAACCACTTCACTTAATAACTTTAATAACGTACTAAATGGCAGGCAACGCCGCATACTCGCAACCAGCAACTAGCTCTTTGTACCAATTGCTCCGTAAAATACATCACTGCATTAAAACAAACGTATCTCGGAGTGCGGAGCGTAAGATGGTGGAGGCGGGGGGATGTGAGGAATTGAGAATAAGCTTGCGCGCACTCTGGGAGACAGTCAAAACTAAACTAATTTATTCCGTAACTCCGCATTCTAATATATCAACCATTTGTCAAATTTCCTATGAGAATTCTAGTGGATGGCACTATGTGGAGCGGATGTATTATATCCACCGCTTAACAATATCCATATTCACCGGCTCCTGCACCAACTCGTCATACATATGAACAAGCCACATGATGCGGTAGTTACTGAGATGGCAATGAAGGATGCAGAGAAAGCATTGCAATGTTTAGGGAAACCACAATAATTTAATATTAAGTGAACATTTTGAGAAATGTGTGTATTGTACACTATTACATAAGTTTAACTATCCTAATCTACATTAAGCTTTATGACTGGTGGTGGCAATTATTAAATATCAGTAGGACTCAGATTTTCATTACGTTAAAATTATCAAAAAATGCAAAGTAAAAATGAAAATTACCTAAAAATATCTCTTATAATGAATTAAAAAATCTGAATGTTTCTAAAAAGATGAAGATAAAGTGGTCAACTTCGATGTATGCATCGTGTTTGGTACGTACCAGGTTTATTAGTGATGTATACATCGAAGTTGACCACTTTATTTTCATCTTTTTTTTAAATAAAGACGTTGCTTTTAGGCTTAGCGTTGAGTTTCCAAATATCCTGTATAGGTTTTCATCCTTACTACAGTTTAGGTTAGGTTAGGTTAATAATTTCAATTTTAAAAATACCAAAAAGGCAAGTTGTTTTTCTGATAAAAATAAAACTTTGAGCGGGTTAAGAAAAAACATGTGCCCATTCCTCAAAAATGCGAAGAAAACAATAAAAACCAAACAAAAATACAAAGGATGCAAGAGAAATCAAACAAAATCCTCGAAACATGTTGAAAATATCATATGACTTCTCAAATATGTACAAACAATGCAGTATCATTAAAATCTGAGCCCTAAATATCAGTTTCAAACTGGAAATTAATACATATATCTGCATTTTTAAAGAAAATTTGCCAGGTAAATCAAATGATATCATTTTTGATTTCAAATTCCTATTTTGAACCCCGGTGGCTGACCCGAAACTTGATAATCTTACCTGGACAGTTTAATAAGTATACAAATTATATTCAAATTAGAAGAGGTTAGATAAAATTTTAATTTAAAGTGTATTAAGTGTAAATTTTATAATAATTAAAGACACTTTCATACTGAGGTCTTCTGAGGTATTCAGGTTGATGTCATGTCAGTTTTAACATAATAACGCTCATGTCTTGCAGCATGTCAACGTTACATTAATTATCTTATCATTATAATAACATTCAAGTACAATATAATACTTTATAATAATGTATGTCAAAATATACCGCTATAAAACATAATTTCGTGCCGGCAGTTATGTATTGACTTTTTTTTATTTGTTATCTATGGTCTATATGCAAATATTTAACTTAAAGCGACACACAGCGTCATAAAATCGCTTCTGACTGGCGACCATACAATTTGCATAATAACATAATTCTTATCTCGCCATCATCCTTTCGTCGTTGCATTTTTCTTCATCGTTTACATCGCAGCACATCCTCCGAGAGTAAATTACAAGCGCGCGGCAGCTCGTTGAAATAATTACAGCGTAATTCAAAACGTGCTCTAGCCGCATACAACCCAGGGTTTTCAGCGTTGGGCGTCGGTAAAAATAGTTGCGCAACGTGCGCCTACATACTCATTTGCATAACCATCAATCTGGACAGCTTCCTACCCTCGACACAAAAAAATTGAACATTCCCCAAAAGTTGCGTCCTATTTTGTTTGTGTTTTATTAGTTTTATTAGTTTTATTCGTTTTAAACATTTTAAAGGTTTTATAGATTTTATAGGTTTTACTTTTATAGTTTTCCACTTTTGACGTAGTTCTCTCAATAATATATTCCTGCCTTGGCTTTGAATATGGTAGATATTCCAGATTTTCTTTTAAAGTTGCAGGATAACATGTGTTTTCTCAAGCATTTTCTATACTCGCTTTCATGTAGTTTTGCATTTTGCATTGTAAAACGAGTTCCAATATGTAGCAAAACCGTAAGTATACTTTCAGAAAACTTGCGTCGCACTTTGTAGCACCACAAAGCAAATTGTTTTTATTTTCATATTGACCTGATATTTGCTTGAATTTTTTCTAGGCGCAGTTATAACTTTAAAAGAATCTGACTGGAATTTAAAATGTTTGCATATAAAATTTTAGCCTGTTTTATCTCATTTTATGCGGTTTTATAATGTTTTGGCGTGAAATAGTCTTTTTGCTGCCTCGTGCATAATTTTTATTGTTGTGCCAGCTGCTTTATTAAACTATGCGCCTTCATAATTTTAAAACACCGCATCCAGGCCGCGTCATGCTGGCCATTAAATATAAACAATTCAATATTTCCTCACCTCACTGACGCGCAATACCCTACGCCTCCACCAGCCGCTGCGACCGTTTCGAATATTGCACGCGACGCGACGCCCGACTGGATTTAATGTTGATTGCACGTGTTAAATTTGCATTAAACGATCGCCTAACTTTCATTTCGCACGTAATACAGTAGCATTTTATACCACAACTTTAATTTTTCACTAGAACCTTTAGTAAAACCTTCAGTAGAATATTTACTACAACCTTTAGTGAAAAGTGTGATTTAAACCACAATTCCCAAAGACAATAAGTACCTATGCAAAACTATGCCGAATAATATAGCAACAGCAGACAGCTGTGTGAGATTTATGAATGTATTACCGGCGTGAGAAGTTTAACTCGTTTTGGCTGCCAATGCCAAATGCAAGGCGTGTGCATCGCTTTTTTCGTTTTCGCCATCGCGAAATTTACTTTATGTACTATCCACGACACGACCGTCCGCTGTTGGGCCGTTGTAGCGCGATTTATAGCTGGTAATGGTAACGGTAATCCGATGCTTAAATCATGCTTTTAATAATACACTTGTCACCGGCACACACCTAGTGCCTGCCCAAAGCGGGCACCCGGCGTTCGGATCGAAAATTGAAAATTGCGTGTTATATCGAAAAATTGAAAGCGCCGCGTATAAATTGCTGCACGCGTGGATTTATGTCGTTAAAAATCATAAACATTTGCATGGCAATTTGCAAATGTTTTACCTACAATCTATCCTGTTTTGGTTTGAATTATACATGATATAAATTTCCCCAATTTAATACGTATAAACTATAAAACCAGCAATTTTAAACATTGCTAAGAGCATTTCCAGGTTAATCATCTGCTCGACTGGCCATTACAAGTCATAATAAAAGCTCCAGACGCATTATCAGAACAATAACGAGCGACGACGACCGTTGTCAAGCTCTCGATTGCTCCCTCCTCGTCTCAATTGCACTTAATGCACGTCGCTCAGCGCGAACGTGCAGTTCTGGACCCGCCTCATTGCCTCCACTCGTCCTGTTCTTGACGAGCAGCTTTCCGCGCGCACTGCAAGTCACAAGTCGTGCCGTAATGTGAGCGCGCTCTAAATTCGCTTCGTTTCAGTTCGCTTCGTCTTGGGACCGGAGTGACTGGCGAGGAAATCTCATATGCAGAGCATTTGGCCACTTCAATAGGTATTGCCGACGACCCAATACCGAAGCAGCACCTTGGCGTAAAGCACAATGCGGAATTCAGCGTACCATTTGCTGGCCTCACTGCATATTGATGTCATCGATGTCATCGGCTACCCAAGCGCAGAACAGAGCGTAACATCATGGAAGGAATGATGCTTAGGATGAAATTGAACCATTTTAGGAAAGATAAAATAAAAATTTATTCGATGTATTTGAGGTCGCCCCTAGGCGTGGGAAGATTTTACGTTTAACCTGGAATACTTGTAGTTGTTGTGAGCAAAAACTTAAAGCAAATTAGGCGTACTATCGGGAGCTGTCCACCTAACCGGATGTCCTTTTTTATTACGAAGATGAATAGCGGTAAATCTTTGGCCAGCAGACATGAAGAATGACTTGAACCCTCTCAGGGCCCTGCTTGACGACGACGTGATCTGCAACGAGGATCGCCTACTCACGATCTAGTCACCTAGGTTTTCCTGCACTCCCCGCCACTTCGCTGCTGTGCGTGATTCCTCACAATCCATATGGAGTAGGTAGTGTCCTTGGCTCTAGCCCTGAAGTGGCTATTGCCTGAAGTAATGTAATATTTAATAATTCCTATAAAATGTATAGTCTTAAAGCTAAGGGGAAGCTGGCAGAGTATTTAGTGGATTGAAAACACTCAAATTCACACTTAAAACTTACAACTGAATAAACTTCCCATGTCTGTTTATATTGTATTTTATTATTGGCGCAGGACTACTCCATTCCGTTACTTCTGCACATTATTTATTCTCGGAGAGCGACGATTTGGCAAACGTACCAGACAACATAAAATACTCCTGCGGAAGGCATTGTCTATGCATGATTGTGGTCGATACGAATTACTGTACTTCGCAGCAATGCTTGAGAGAACCTTGCTCTGCACTTAACTAAAGCTCAATTTGCAACACTTTATTTGCCTCTTAAAACAAACAAGAACTTTAGCTCGGAACTCTTGAAACTTAAATTAATACCGAAAATAAATTTAGAGTATAAAATATTTCTGGGTTATTTCTCAACTTTTCTCATTGTTCGCATTGAAATTGCAAGAGCAAATTCAAAGTCGTTGGGCCAGAACAAGTTGTAATAAAACCCCAACTTATTTCATTGGAATTGTTGCTTTTTTCGCCTCCAAATTCCTCGAATCCATTCGCAGTCGGGCATAAAACCTCGAAGAACGTTCCGCAGTTCATTTCATTTCGTGCGCGTCACGATGTTTATGACTTACGCCTTCGAAATTGAGGATTGTTCAAAAGGTTTGCGAATTAGCGCCGTAGTTACACGGGTGGTTCGTATTCGACCCGACATTACCGGAGTCAAGACACGATTATTAAATTCGCAGTTTAATTGGATTTTAATGATACACGGAAACGGGTGTAATCAACCAGCAACAAAATTGGACAATAGATAACATTTGGTACATACACGTATATTAAAAATATTGTAGATAAACACAAAAACATGTAAAGAAAAGCGTAATAGGAATTCCAGTAAGCAATAAATTACGCTGAAATAATAATCCTGTGCAGCCACTGAAAAAAGAAATGCGTCGTGAACTGTCAGTTATCTAACGATACGGATTTTAATTGGCGTAGACATATCTGCACTGGCCGATAGCTGGGTTTATAAGGGTCTGCAAACTGCATGTATTATGCGTGATGGGGATTTTGTTATCAGAGGAATGGTGGCTCGGATGGTTCTATATTGTAATACCTTCGTCTGGTTGGCACATTTACGATTATCCTCGCCGGCGAGAACTTGGCGCAGTAGTGCTCACCCAGCAAGTCTTGTCTCCGTGTGGATTTGTCCGCGTTTTTTCTACAACACTACGAATACCCTTTGAACCCCAAAAACCCTTCGAGACATGTTTTTCCTCATCGCAGCCATCTACACTGCTTACGTTACAAAAACGTAACGATCCGAGTTTCTTCCATTTACGAACATTTTATAATTGGTTAGTTTCGGTACTGGGAGAGATTATTGCCGAATTACATTTCCAGCGTAGAAATGTGGAAAACTTGTTAACACTAAATAATTGGAATCCTGTCATTTATCATATGGAATGGATGAGTTTCTTACAAAAACATAGGAAAATGGCAATAAGAAATTAGTTACTCCTGAAGGGTGAGCACCTGCGTGGATTGTATGTGTTTTTTTGTTTTATGTTTTATTGCTCTTTTTATTACTTCATTCACGGGAAGTGGGTGAAGTTTTTAAAAAGAAATAATGCCTCATGATTGATAATGTCTGGTAAGCTCGCGACGTTCTCGTGAGGCACGCGCAGAAAAGCGCAGGAAAGCGGAAGAAGAGAGTGGAGTGAAAAATATGCGGTTGCAGGAGTCGGTGATGCGTTTATAATGGTCGATTGATGGCTTCGAATTTTTAGCGAGACCGGTCGACGAAGTTATCGATCATTACCCTCTTGTGCGGACACGGACGCGCGCTCAGCAGGATGGCAGCAGCGCGCTAGTTGTGCCACGCTGCGGGAGCTCATCCACGACCCTACCATCTTTCTGCCATTACAAACAACGTTCTACAAACTGGGTCCTTATCTACTTTCTTACTGATTTACCTATGATTTAGGAAAATGCTTCCGTGTAAGAGTTTACATAATATTTAATTTTTTGATTTTATTTGTTGAGGTGATGAAATTTATCTTGTATAAGAAAGATAGTAAATGGCAGTACGACAGGAAATTGGAACAAAAAATAGGAAGACATTAAGCATTGTTTTTCAGTATCAGACAGCAGGAAGTGTTTCTTAAAGTCAATCAGGCTAGGGAAGAATGATGTTGCCTAGGTGACTAAAAAATCCTTGAAAGCATTAATCAAATACAAATGCATAAATACACTCTATAAATAAAACTGGTCTAAAATTCGGCTTTTAGGTTAATTTTTTTGTTAGTCTCTTTGTAATTACTTCCAAGATGAAGCGGTATTCAATACATATTTATACTTCTTATTCTGGTACAACGTTTTCTCTAAAACTATACCGATTCTGAAATGGGAAGTTGGAAACTCGGAGTAAACTTGCTGGAGACTTTCGGTCAAAATTGCAACCATCAGCAAACATATTCAGTTTCGTTTTATTTATTTAATATTTAAACTTGAAGCTTCACTCGATTAAATACTTAACGTGGGGATATAACACGGTAAATCTAAAAATGTTATGGATTGATATTAAAATGGAAAAGTTTCTGAAGTGATCTCGAGCTGAAGTAAAAGTGGCTTGCCGTATAAGTTAAAGATTTGCCAAATAAGCATAAATCAATTCATAAGGCAGCACATCGCTGACATTTTCCCCGCCCGTAGATACTCCGCTGCTGGCCGTGTCCTCCCACCGTCTTAGCTTTTAGCGTCATGTGAGCTTTTGCAGTTTTCTATTTGTCCGATTCGAATGCCCGCTTCGAAAAGGCATTTCTATCTAATCTATTTAATAAAGCTTGAATTCGCTGATAAAACTTTCCGTTCCGAATATACGCTGATCCTGGCAATTCTCCAGGATTACAAAATACAAACTTTTCAAACAGGCTGGCTTACTCGTCCTCCAATACCCACCTCCAAGTTGCTGTTTGTCCCGTTGGCATTAATTTCCAATTGCCAACCAACGCATTCATGAAAAAGCACTAATTGCTCCGAAACAATGCTCTTTTGAAAACAAGTTGATTAAAACTACAATCCAGCTTTAATCATAACAATATTTTAATCTTAACAATATTTTACGACTTTGCTAATTTGCAGCATGATTTACGTGCAAGTTTATTAAAACAAACAAAGTTGGTAAACGCCGCGAAAATCCACGACAATGTCTGCAATCAGGCCACCATCTAGAAGCACTGAATGTCATTTTTATTATCATTCCGCAGTAAACTCGTTGCCAGCACAATACAATGTAATGCCGAGCGTAAAACATAGAAAGCGGGAAAACTATGGAGACGCAGCAAGCAAATAATTTATTATTACAAAAAAGCAGGAGCTGGTAGTAAAACACCCCGCGGGTATATTGCAAGGTGCGAATGCGCCTCTTTCGCCAGACTGCGGCGCTGCAGGATTTTTGTCGCGCGTCGAGGCGGAAATTACATTTCTTGTCTGTTTAAGGAATACACAATCAGTTAGCGCCACTTCGCCAGCCGGCGGCGGCTGCAGAGATATGAATGTGCATTAGGGCGCTAGCGACGCAGTGAGATATTAAAGGGGGCGCCAAGATTAAATCAAACTTTAACAACGACGCGCCAGCGCACTGTATTTATGTATGCAGACAAGTTCATCTCATCATGTCGCTCTGTTAGAATTAACGCCCGTCGAACATTTAATAAGTCGCGGTTTTACGTGTGCGCACGCGGTTAATCGCTTTTGCGAACAGCGTGGAAAACACACTTTGGAAAGTTTTACGTGCTTGATTTTCCTTGCGACGTGTTTATGTTTGTATTTATAGCGAAAGTTTTCTGATCGCTATAGAGCAATAAACATTTTATTCAGAAAATTTAAAGTCACATAAATATATGTGTATTTAAGTGTAACTAACACTACATTGTATCCTAAAATGTAATTTCTTCACTCCATGGCAAACGCGGCATCTTATAGGCTCACGCTGAGATGTAGAGCTGTTTATGCAGATTTTTAAATAAAATCCGCACATCGAGTGAATGAGCATCGATTCGAAATCAGGAGAATTTCTATGGCAGTGATTTTTTATTTTTATCCTGCCAGGAGCAGCATTTAATGGTGTTTGCATCGCCTGCTCGCTGACATCTAATAGCCCCTGCAGCGCTGTCCTGTATCCAGAGCTCTCTCGAGTCGGATTTGTTCGATTGGCGTCGTTTCATTGCAATACAGTTGCGATGCAACACAACGTATCCACATTGCACATACTCTTCTTATACCAGCAGCGATGTAATTTCAATGTAAGCTTGCATGCTATTTCTGCAAAGCGTCCTGTCTCGTGTCGCGTTTGGACAGCGACAGAGCGGCAGTATTTGTGCGCTCAATTACCCAATTGTCGTTCATTCGCAACAATTTGTTTATTGCTTTTATTCTACGGCAAATGCTCACGTATTATTTAGAAATTCAGTTGGGAAATTTACACCAGCACTCAGAATATTCAGTTTTTCATTAAATTTGAAAAGCCATAAATAGTTACTTAGAAAGATTAAGGAAGAAGTTCAATCATATAACACAAATAGAATATGAAAGGAAAATGATTTTAAAAGGATATTTCCTCATACCAATTATAAAGTCAAAACACCGCACAGCCCGGAGGAGTATCGGAGGGGAATATAGTGTGAGATTTTAATTTTAATAAAAATAATAATTTAGACGAAACTGCTCAATAAATAACAAAATTGAAGTACTCGAATCCATTTTCTAATACTTATATACAATCATCATAATGCACGATCTTCACTATAATTTAGTTATATTTAATAATTTACATTATGCATTTATACCATCT
>JAODVP010011092.1:0-36885 GCA_025400035.1 Tetradonia laticeps
AAAGATATAGCGACCGTCCCACGTTCCCCCTATGTCCGCGTTCCCCCATATTACTTCATATGGAATTGCATAGGCAAATAGAAGCCACCAATTTGTTTGTTTATTACTTATCTAGCCACTCGCACGAAGAAAGAATAGAGCGGGTTGCTTTATTTGACAGGTAGTAAAACCTTTCATGCAAGCAAGCAAATCCACTCATATTAAAAGTGCATACACCCATCTGGCAGGTAGCGCGTCATTCAATTTATTCTGCAAAAACCAGCTGAGGTTTTGAGCTGCATCGTTTTTGTTTTTGTCGTTCTGCACACCTATGCGTTTGAAATCAACTAGAAGAAGGAAACGAAAGATATAGCGACTGTTCCACCTTCCCCGTATTAACAAATTTTTAAATATTATTGAAAAAATGTATACAAAACTTAACTTTTACAGTCTTAATTTCAAAAAAGTACATAGGCGAATATCAATATGTTAATATTTACAGTGCATATGAATAATTGAATCTATTTCTTGAAGAAACAATAAAAAGTTCCCTTCAATTTTCACAATATCAACAAAAATGATTATTGTAAACAGCGCTATGTATTTCCCTAGGTAATCTAATGCAGATTACAAACTTACTTCCCATATTTATTTTATCTTGAGTAAATTCAGTCATACTTGTCCAGTAAAATCTTTGTTAATTTTTTAATTCTAATATTTTATAGGAAATATATTTAACGAGACCAATATCAACTTACTCGAATGTCGTACCTTGCCTCAGTCTAAAGTTATAGCAATTGCAAATCATGAGATGCCGTAAAATATCAAAATGGCGGCGGTTTTTTTCAAACGGACGCAATGAGTCAGCGTTCTAATTGCGCATTATAAATTCCTTGAACCTTGAGCTATGTTGTTGTATGATTTCCCTGGAGATGTGAAAAATCATTTTGGAGCTACAATATCAAACGGAATCCTAGGATATTCTTACATAGAGTTTTTTTTATAACCCTGCCTATATTCTAATTTGCTGGACGAATTCACGCCAAAAGCTAATATTTCAATTACGTATAGTTAATTAAAATTTCCATTTAATGCGTAAATACCCAGGCTGTAGCTTATATGAAATATAATTTCCAAAACAATACAACATCATAGAACATGCAGGTCAGAAAAAATTGCAGCATTTGCCTTTCACACTTCACTCACCCTACATCGACAACATCGCATCCGGTCGCCTTCAGTGAATGCACCACATGCGCTGATGAATACACTGAAAAACATCAATTTTATAAATAGTTCGAGTACTGCCAATGGCGTCGAGCGAACTCCAATTGCTATATACGCACATTTTATGAGGATGTTTGCATTCCCCGCTCAATGCTCAAACGGCTCAAACGTTCAAACACATATTACGCACTGCACTAAAATCACTCAAAATCGACATTTTACATTAGCAACGCGAGGCCAAATTTTATAGTGCTTAGGATAGGTTAAGTCTAACTAAACATTTTTCATTTTCAATTATCCAAACACACATATAATTCTGATTACAATAGTGACAATTATCACTTTAATTGATAATTTAGCTAGACCTTAATAATTCGGTCTCAACCTCCGACTTCTCTAATTGTGCATTCAATAATATGCATATTCCCATTCTACACAGACATTAAATTTTAATGTTTCGCATGCTGGCTCGAAATACCAATTTCCACGCCTGAAGGTCAGCTGCATATATGTAGAACGGTTTCGTTAAACCTTCATATATATTCCAGGAAAAGTATACGAGCAAATATTTTACCAGTGGTAATTACCTCCGCGTCGGTTAATAAATAACTCGTACAATATGACGGCGCTTTATTAAACGCGATTTGTATATTTGGATAATTTATTGGCGCTGGGTTATTGCAGAATGCCGATATCGAAACATATGAATTTTATGTCCATATCTTGATTAAGACATGTACGAATGGCGAGCAACGGTTACAATTACTCGACTAACGCGACAGAATTGGCACATGTGTTGCCTTTGGTGTTTACTGATTACAGCGACAATGTCATGTACACAGAAGCTCTGGTGATCCATTGAAGCTTTATAAGCACACCCATTACGCCAATCATGTATTGATTTGGATGAGGGAAAATGGTGTTTGACTAGTAATTTAATACAAGCTAGGACGAATTATTTAACTAACGATAAGATGTATTTAATTAAGAATTTCTAATTTTAATTCAATCCAATAATTTTCGTGGAAAGTTGCTTCCTCTTAACTTCCTTAATTTCCTAGTAGATTTATGAAATGCATTTCTTAAAAAACAATTAACTTAATCTGGTTCTTGCGTTGGCTGCGTCTTGTTTTCCTTTCTAGAATTAAAAATATCACCTAGATATATGTTTCTAGTACACGTTCCGAATTCTTCCACATTCCACACTCCCTCATTTCCCAACGAGGAAAAATATGATTGTTGCACGCGCTGTTGGTTTGACTGCGCTGCATGGGCTTGGAACTTGGGGGTCAGGGAATATCGATTGTCGCAAGTGCACGCGGCGGCGATGCCCTTGCGGCGTGTCCTTCAGCTGGGGGTGGCTTGCTGAAAATTACGCTTCCACATCATCCTCGTTGCCGCCACGTCTCTGGATCCGGCGCGAATACAAAGCCATGCATACATTGCAATTGCTGTAGATCGTACTTTACTTTCGCATGCTAGATGATAGTATCTTGATATAGATGACAATAGAATTTGCATAAATATATTTCATTAAGTGAGTAATTATATTATTATTGCTAAAATGATAAATTACGGAGTATTATATATTTACATAACTGAAACTATACTTTCCACAGAAATCTAAGTAAGTAGATACTAGATTTTCCTCTTAGCCAATTGCGAAGTTAACACACCGTTGCAAAGAGCGTCAAATCTACGTCAATCAGTGAATCAAATCTTAGCGTCATTATGCAAGGACGTATCTACAAATTTGGAAGCAGATACGGTTCATAATACATACATACATTTAGCAATATTTTAATGTCAGATGCAGTTGACTTGACTTGATTTGACTTGAAGCAAGATTCCTTAAAATAACTTCCTTCTATTTGCATATTTCTAATGAGAGTAAGTATTCAGTATTCAGTACATATTTCGGTAATTTAAATTCAACAAGTTTTTCATTGATAAACAGGGTCAAGTGCAACACGGTTATTTTAACGGCATTTTATTTATTTTGTAATTCTAAAGTTCTTTAATTAATATTAGAATACACTATACATCACTGTGTATCAAAAAAAAAAGAGTGCTGCAAATACACCACATTCCTGCATGGGCAAAATGGTCCTTTATTTTTAACGAAAATTGTTGTTTTCGTTTGGTTCTCTGGCTGTATTTTTAGTCATCCATACAGTATAGAGGTATGACATATAAATGGACGAAAGAAAAATAATTTAATAAAATACAATAAACGGGTTTTATATTAAACCGAAGATATGTCTGTGATTTTAAGTATTTAATTGAAAAGCGGTGACTACAAGGGACTTTTATTGATTTTGTTATTCTAAACTTGTTTAGTCAACATGTTGTTGTAATATATGAATATGTATTTAAAGTACCTATGTTACATATTAATAATTGTAAGTATTAGACAACATTTTATTTTAATTAACAATTTGGCCACATGGGTAAGTTTGGGTTTTTGTTTGGTCTTCTGAATGTCTTGTAGTCATCTATGATAAGATTCTATTCAATAAATAAATAATGAAAGATGAATAGATGAAAGAAAAATTAATTTTCGATACCAATTATTTAAACACATACACATATAGAAAATTATATTAGGTTAAAAAATTAAAAACGACGATATGTGTGTCTAAAAATGAAAATAAAGTGGTCAACTTCATCACTCGTATTATGAACAATCATTGTTGTTAATCGGTTTAACTGCTCGACTTTAAAATTTTTATACCGGGTAGTGCCTTGAAAGAAATAGGGATTTCAATGTTAAATTAGAAATGTCCCTAATTATATTTGAGTTAAAGTGATATTTTGAACAGTAAAAAATACTGCATCCAAATCAGCTCCTTCAGATTTCCGAAATCAGAAATCGGAAACCCTAGTAAAATGTTTTCATTGTTAATTTTAAAAAATCACAGTTGCCATGGCATTATCATTCCAAACGCGTCTATTATGGAACATAGTAGTGATGGGGAACTATCGATAGATCTATCGATTAATCGATAGCCCTTGCTACTATCGAACTATCGGAAGTCGTAGCACAACTATTGAGTGAATTGCATAATTTACTAGTCTATATCTCCTACTCACTTAATCATTATTAAACTTACTCAGTATTTTAATGAAATTACATATATCGATAAGTGATGAATATATCTTGTCCAAAAAAAATTTAACCTGTTTAACCTGTTGTTCGAAAAGCAACGACGTAAAGACAAATTTTAATAATTTGTTGGTTATTAAACAAGAGAAATACCACGGGCACATAAAATTTCCTGATTTTTGATACATTGTTATAATTAGAACCTAAAGGAATTTTGAAATATTTTCAAAAAAAGATTAAAAAAAAACGTTAAATTTATGTAAAATCTAAAAATGTAAATGCATTAATTATGGAAGAGTTAATAGAAGAAGTCAGAAAATACGATTTTTTGTATAATTTACACAATAAAGAAGACTATCCTAGCTAAGAAGACAGCGGTTTAGGAGGATAAACAAACACTGTAAATTCTGTAACGATTTGTTAAAGGAAAAATTCAAAATCCAGCCCTATATTGTTTTTAATTTTCTTAATTATCAAATCGGGAATATTTTTAGAAATTATTTATTAAAAAATAGTAAATCGTAATAAATGTTTAAATAAGGTAACATTTGCAGCCAAATAAATCCCTAGTTCATTGTAGTGCTTCCAGTATTGTTTGCGTTTCTTAAATTCTTCTCCACTTTTAAATATTTGTCCAAAATAAATCTTAAATGTTCACAAAGAAAGAAGTCATTGGCTGCAAGGGCGGCAGACATAGTAATCCTTGTGTTGCAATTACCTATTTGCGTTTGTAGTTTTACTTATATCCAACTTCAGAAAATTAAAAAGCAATGTACGGGTACGAATAAAAAGAAACAAAATATACTTTATCCCTAAATTATTGGCAATCCAATAATTGGATAAATTAGCAATTAGCATTGTGATACCTATGGTGGCGTCCGACAAGTCACCACTCGGTATATTCAATCTCCATATACATCTATCAATATTAATCAGGTACATACTTCCTGCAGGTTTAATTTTATCACGAAGATATTGTACAATCCTCGTATATTGAGCTATATTAAGGATAACCTACATATTTGTTTTCATATAATTCTTAACAATAACGTCGGATGATTTGTTTGGCGTTTGTTGAGAATATTTGACCTGTTTGTCGCTTCCCTTCCATGTCATTATAAAATGATTCTATTGTAAATATATCTGGCCATGCCTACAATATAATTATACTACTAACAATAAATATATACTATATAATGCAAATCAAAACCCATTGAAACTACGCATATTTAAAATTGTTTTACTAAATTGGCATCATTTGAAGCTAGCCTAAACTATTTCGATCCATTGGAAACAATCATTCTAGTCTAAGTCTCTGATTTTTTGCTAATAGAGCTTTTATTTGTTTTGGTGAAAAATCCCGAAAGAGTTCAATTGATTGTAAATAATGTCCAGTTAAGATGATAAATCAAGTATTTTTAATTTTATTTTATTAGTATAATGGGTAAATACAATTAAAAAAAACATCTGTTTCATCAGAGTATTTTTTAACTTATATTTGAAGCTAATGAAAATTTAAAAAATTAAACATAAAGGAGTTTTTGACTTCTAAAAAATTTGGGAGTAAGTTCATTTGTGGTCTAACCTTTTGAAAATTTTCTAGTACTTTCATTTTTAGTATCATTTATGCGCATTGTTCGCAAATTAATTAAGCTATGGCCTTCAAACGAAAACCAAAGCTGAAAATTTAATTTTTGGACACACCTTTTTGCTTTAAAACCAAGCTTTTTGGCTATAAATAATAATAAAGTTTATTTCTAAGGCACATTGATGGAATTTTGCTTTTTGGTATTTTATGTAGAAAACTTCTTTTATCCTCTGAAAAACTAATTTGTTGCGAGAAATGAAATAAAAATAAATTATCCACAATTTCTTTTGGAATTGAATTCTATTATCATTTCTAATGCAGTATTAAATTTGCATGCAACCGTCATGATTTATTGGTATTTTTTTACAAGCCGTGAAAAGCTGCTTTATATTCATTTTTTTCAATTTACATTAACTTCAAATATCAGTCAAAAAATAATCTGAGGAAACATATGTTTTAAACGTGGGTTTTTATTGAATTTACACATTATAGTGATAGAATAAAATTAAAAACACTTGATTCATCATCCAAACTGCCCATTATTTATAACCAATTGAACTATTTCGGGATTTTTCACCAAAACTTGGACTTCGACTAAACTGATTGTGGCTCAATTGATTCTAAATGATCTACGCTAGCTTCTTCTAGAAGCTTTGCATCGAGCTTCAAATCACCCTGTATATACAAGTGAACTACATGTAAACATTTTAAAATAGCGTATCAATTAAAAAGAAATATTTTAATTTAAGTCTTTCAAATCTTAATAATGCAATTGTAATTTTCTTTGTCCTTTCTTACAATTAAATTGAATTTTCCATGTTTTTTAAACCAAAAAGTTATCCTTTTAAATGAAGGCATAAAGAACCGTTACAAGACCTAATATTCTCTGTGTTTTTAATGCAGTTTTATTGAAATTATTAAAATGGATATACTCCATAGTCCATATACGTATGGATAATATGACTTATTACTCTCTAATATTAGGTTATAGTGTTCACACAGAATGGCATGCGTTATAAGCGCTATAAAATTACATCGTAATTAAATTATTTATTCATGAATTACGTATGTAATTTATATATAGATACCTAACTTATCAGTGACCTGAAACAACTTTTTCATGAAAATACACAAAAAAAAGTTGTTTCAGGTCAGTAACAATTCGTTTGAACTTGAAATATACAGGGTGAGGCCGAACTATACCGCAACTTGCAGGCTTTAATCAGGTATGTTCTCTAAGTTCATATGAGGAACATATGATCTCCTTCCACATTATTGATTTGTAATTGCGCAATTTGATACAATATCAAATTGCAATCACTTCGTAACGAGCCATAAGAAACCACTCAAGGAACTCTTCAACCTAGAAACCTTGTCTGGACAATACTGCTTCCATTATAAAGATTTCTCTTGGCGTAATTCCTGAAATCAACAAAGTGAAATAAGTCCACAAGGACAAACCGGAGACTATATGTAGTCCCTGAAAGTTTATCTGGGGACTTTTGGAATCACAATATAATTCATTTTCGATGCAGTACAGGGAATACTGAATATCACTGCACTGCACATGCATAACAAGAAATGAACTGTGCCAGAACGAACCTTTAAAATCTCCCCTCTGGACCGAAATCTCTAGCACTCCGTTATCACATCAATCAACTGAAGGTTGCGCATTTGAAATAGGAAAATTAAGTTACCGCACCTTGTATAATTGTCAAAAACGCTTGATGTTGATGAACGTTGAGAACGGAATTTAATATGGGTAAGTGTAAATATGCAAATTGTGAGCTAATTCATATGAGTAATAAAGTCCTCTAACGCCGTGTCAGGAGAATACATTTATCATTACTTCATATCTGTGTTTCATCTACATATAAACGTGTTACGTGATTAGTTTTAAAAATCATCCTTATAGTAGAATAATAAGTTTATTTTGTCCATAAAAAAATAATCTCAATGATTTACTGTTCAATTCAATATAAGAGAAGTCAATATAAGTTTACTCTTATTTTATGCTTGTTGACATGACTAGAATCAACCTAAGTATTTGTAAATTGCATGGAAAATCAATTCACAAGTTATTCACAGTCACTGCAGTCACTGTCAGTGTTGGAAAAACCTCAAACGACAGAAACAATAGTTTAACCAACTGTAAGATATGTATTTACAAAGATACATGAATTGTTATGCCGGTCGTCACTTGCTTGAATTACTTATCGCATGTAAGTTACGTAAATCCCACAATGAATACAAACAGCCACCGGTAATAGTTCATGTTCAGTGTACTACACGTTTTTTACGTGCTTATTGATAATGCGTAGTAGCTATTTTAGTATGCATATAAATGTAACTAGGAATGGACAGTTTAAATTTATTTTCTAATACTGACAAATTTCAAGAATTTGTTATTTACTTTATTCGTATTTTGACATGTCTATTACTAGGTTAACATTATTTATGCGCAAGAGTTAGGCTAGGTTATGTACTTGGAAATGGAGAATGAGATTGCGGGAAATTGCACTATTACTTCACGCCAAACGAGAAACGAAGCTATTTTGTTTCTCATCGACAGGTAATTAGTCATGAAAGTTAAGGCTGATGAATGTACCAGCATAGTATGTGACACGTTTTGCTATCAAATGCAAGTACGTAGGAGATAAACAACAGAAGTAATCATAATGAAATTCATTAATATAAAAATAATTCAAATATATAATAATTTAAAAATCAATGTAACATGTGTGTTCAATATTAAGAATAATTATGAAGAGCATAATGCTATAAGGTTGAGTGTAAATGTAATTTTAAAAATAATTGTCTAATATTTGATAAAGAGAGGTAGATGGAGTATTGTAAAAAACTAGAACTAGAAGCATCCATCCTTAAGCTTCCGTTTTATTATACTTATCTATTTTTATTGCAGGATTTCACATGGCACCCCGATTGAACGAAATCTTTCCGGAATCATGTCTGTTGATCGTTGTCGGAGTGGTGATTGGAGTAATCCTCGTCCACGTAACGGATAGTGTGCACATGTCACCGCTGTCCCCCGACACCTTCTTTTTCTACATGCTGCCGCCAATCATCCTCGACGCCGGCTACTTCATGCCCAATCGACTCTTCTTTGACCACTTGGGCACTATATTGATATTTGCTGTTATAGGAACTATTTTTAATACTTTAACAATAGGTAAACTAAATATTTACAAACAGAATTATTTCCTTTACCTGAATTGGCTATCCAGGTGCTTCCCTATGGGCTGTGGGGACCACTGGGCTCTTCAATTGCACGACGCCGCTTCTAGAGATGTTCCTGTTCAGCGCGCTCATCTCCGCGGTGGACCCCGTGGCTGTGCTGGCCGTCTTCGAAGAGATCCAAGTCAACGAGATTTTGTACATAGTTGTTTTCGGCGAGTCGCTATTGAACGACGCCGTCACCGTGGTGCTGTACCACATGTTTGAGCACTATAGTGAAATGGGACTGCAGAATATCATCTACACAGATGTGTTAGCGGGTTTCGCCAATTTCTTCGTGGTGGCGATTGGCGGAACGGTAATTGGTGTTGTTTGGGGCTTCGCCACCGGGTTTGTAACACGTTTTACCAATGAAGTACGTGTGATCGAACCAATCTTCATCTTTGTGATGGCGTATCTCGCATATCTCAATGCCGAGATTTTCCACATGTCTGGCATTCTCGCGTAAGTAATATTCATTTACCACAGGCAAATTCTTTAACTTATTCACAATTTCAGCATCACGTTCTGTGGGATAACAATGAAGAACTACGTGGAAGCGAATATATCGCACAAGTCACACACCACAATCAAATACGCGATGAAAATGCTGAGCAGTTCATCGGAGACGATCATCTTCATGTTCCTTGGTGTGGCCACCGTAAATCGCAACCACGATTGGAACACTTGGTTCGTCATCCTCACGATAATATTCTGCTCCGTATACCGGATATTAGGTAAGCTGTTCGTTTACCCAGCGTTATCTCCATTAACGCCGCATAATTAACACCGACTCGCAGGTGTGATTGTGTTGACGTGGATAGCAAACAAGTTCCGGCTGCATCAATTAAGCAAAGTCGAGAAGTTCGTGATGTCTTACGGCGGACTGCGTGGGGCGGTTGCCTTTGCGTTGGTATTGCTCATCGACGACAAAGTAGTGCCGCTGCAGCCCATGTTCATGACTACAACCATCGCCGTTATCTACTTCACCGTGTTTATTCAGGGCATCACAATTAAGCCGCTGGTGAAAATTCTTAACGTGAAAACTGCCGAGAAGCGAAAGCCTACGATGAACGAGCGCATACACGAGCGGGTGAGATTAAAATAGCGCAGCTCGCGGATTGGGTTATGTGATAACCTCATTTTTATTAACAGTTAATGGATCATACAATGTGTGCTATTGAAGATATTGTAGGACAACATGGAAACTATCACGTTCGTGATAGGTATTTCTCACATAGATGCCCAAGTTATGTAAATGGAAATCATATTAGTTTATGTGTCGTTCTAGGTTCAAACGGTTCGATAATAAGTTTATCCGGCCGTACCTGTTACGCAACCATCAAGGCGCTGAGCCGAAAATTCTGGAAACATATTCCAAGCTTGCCATGAAGGATGCCATGGAGTATATGACTCGCAACGCTTCCACGATTGGCAACATCTCCGGCACGGAAAGCATGTCGGCCATCTTTCGGAACTACACGGCGGGGAACCTCAACGGCAGGTGCGCCCCAAAAATTATCACCTGGTAAATTATATCGGCTCAAATCAGAACCGTTTTTTACGTACAATGGACTCTGTAGTATTCAAACTTTGCCTTGTGCATGGGTTTTTTCTATATCTCTTCTAACATCTACGAACTAGCCAGCCAAATCCGCCATAGTTGTTCAAGCTTCACTCAAATCATGACATAACCAAGCGATGAATTTAATCAAAGAATGTTTTAATATGAGAATGACGTAAACATGCACATAATTACGTTGCGCAAGACGTAACATGCGTAACAACATGCACTGCACCCCAGTACTCTTACCGATATAATTTATTTTCCACACCTTCGCATGCCCCCCTGCAAAGTGATTGATTGATATTCTAATCGAATCTAGCGCTAGCTTCAGCCAACTGGACACCAGCACGTGGAACATTGACATGCAGGAGCTGGAGTATAATCCTTCCAGGAAGGATATGACAGATGCCAAAATCCATCATCTACTGGCCGAAGAGCTGTGCAAGCCCTACAAACGGGTAAAAGTATAGCAGCGCACTATACTATTCTGCATTACATGTAGTTTTAACATGCAATATTTCTCGGTGTATAGCATCGACGATTGAGTTACAGCCGCCATGCCGTAAACGATCGGGATCTTTCAACCCAGGTCAATTATAGAATGCAGCTGAATTTCCGAAGATTGGTCGCTGACAAGAAGCATCATCACAAACGACACAGCAAGAAAGTGAATAAAGTGCGTAGATGTTTGATGACTTGGTGGGAAATAAATATCTATTTCTGTTGCAGGATGGGAAGCAGAATCATGTCAGCTTCCCAGAGTTTCAACAAAATGGCACGGCCAAGCAATTCTCACATGGTAAATACCAGGGTCTGTATTCGCCACATTTTTATACTTTTACGTTGATCATATTTTACTTATAATTTAAGCATCGTGTCCATAAACCCTTCTCATAAGAATGTCCATTACCATATTCGTTTTCTTCAACAGACTATATTGACGAAGTGCTACATGAAGATAACGACACTACTGAACCCAAATCCAGTAAAGAAGATTGGGACAGTCCCATTACATTCACAGCAAAATCGTCCCGTAAGTACTTGCAATCTTATTTGCCCGAGTGATTTTGTGGGTGTTGTGACAGAACAAGTTCAACACGATTTAAGCAGCAGGTCGATTCGGGTACGAATGGAGATTTTAGTTTGGGCTGACTCTTTCTACAGCTTTCAATGCAAACAATTACACAAGGTTAGATCCTCCACCTTAGTGCTTAAGTCATTTCAAATGACACTGAGGTGTGTGGACTTGCCTAGTTTCATATGCAGCATGACTCTTTGTGACGTCCAGTAAAGTTAAGTTCCATTTACACTAAACAATAATCAACTAATTGAATCATTGAATCAACTCAATCATGAGCTGCAGGCAGATAATGCTACTCATAAGTTAAAACTATGATAATGTACTAATTCTAGCAAGCGAAGAAGCACCCCTGAGTGCCGGAACTGAGGGCAGCGGAAGTCTGACTAGTCAATTAACCCCCTTGATGGGCCCGAAATGTAAAAAAACCACCGCCGTCGAAGGGTGCCTGCCGTGGCGCCGGGACCCACACGGTACGATCCACCAGCGTCCAGCATCGTGCATTTTTTCTATCTCTGCATTAAACTTGCGATTGAAGAGCCCGCCCGACTCAATCCGATGTAGTCTATGTATTTTTTAATCTATCTACACGTTATTAGTCTTCTACGCACACCATATTTATAGAGAATAGACCCAACACCATGCCCACATTCATATCTTATCAACGTTTTTCAATTGAACATTTATAATTCATGAATATAGAAATTCGATTGAAATTCGTTAACAGTATCAAATTCAGTTACGTTTAATTAGCAATACATGGTCAGCACCAATAGTTAGCACGTCACAACTTGAGTAATCAGCAATAAACAAAATTAGGATGGTTAATCACTTCGTGTTCTAACTTGCATCATATGTACCTTAAATGTTTTCCTATATTTCTTCATTTAAATTATTTTGCATGTACTTTTTTTTTTGCTTGAACCTATTAATTTTGACTAACCATACCTCTAATACTTCACAACAGGAGTCGGTAACCTAATGCTTAAAATCCAAATTCGGATTGATGGATAGCAGTTTACCGTTTCTTGTTGTTTACTAGAATTAAACATTCTTACCTTCTGTTTAACGTTTCACAGTAGCATATAGCATGAACTCATTATGTCTATCATTGGCCTCGTATCTTCATACTCTGTATGCCCAATGTGCAGCTTGTTTTTCTATGAATGTTTTCTATGTTCAGTTACAGATGATAGTCTTTTCTCGGACACGGGAAAACGGTTATCGAAAGGTTCCATCGACGGTACGTACGAGTACTTATAGTTTAATTGCATTTCAAACGTTTTACGGTCTTTCAAGCTTTACATGTTGTGACATGTGTGTCTGAAGGCTGACATTACCCACTACCAAATGTTTCATTCTGCATTTGGTTTTTTAGGAGGTGAGATGATGCGCGTCGCTACCCCGACAGCCACCGAGAGTGTGTTGCCCTGGAAGCGCGATGACGAACTGGAAGATTGTAAACCCATTCAACAGAGCGAATTCCCAGCGTGGGCCTCAAACAAAGAATATTTGGCGTATAATTCACCATCAGCCACCTTCCTAGGCAAGGCATCCTTTAATATTTCCATAGTTTGAGTGAGTGGTGAATTATTACACATATTTTAGGAGGAATTGAGAACCCAAGGTCTTCTGTGATCGGTCTATTTCGAAGGGAAAGCACAGGCTCAGGACAGATCAGCAGTAATGATGAGGCGTCCCCGCAACGGGACCGCCGTGGGTCTGCATCCGGTCCGAACGCCGTGCTGCTGATCGAAGACGGCGTGTCCGACCCGCTGGGAGTGCTGCAGCGCCCGGGTGCCATTCCGCCGCCTCCACAAACGCCCTCCGGGCAGAGGCGGCAGGTTCGGCGCGGCTCTATGCTTGAGCTTAGCGGGTGTGTTGACGATGCTGATACCAGTAACACTAGTACACGATGATGACCGATGTAAGGAGGTTTGTTTGGTTTCGTATGCTCGCCACTAAGCAATTGCACTAATATCTCTTTCTCTCAATTGTATATGATTGTCTTACCAAGAAAACAAACAAAATTGGCTAAATTGGCAAATTCGACTCAATTAGCTACGGATTAGCTACATTGGCACGACATGCTATTCTCTGCATTTTGTTTCTCTGATTATGTTACGAGTTCACTAAGTTGCTTGCTGTTGATACCAAATTTACACGATTTAGGTAACATGATATGAACATGACATGGAATTGCGTGAAATTATGCCTTGCAGAAAATGCAAACCCGGTTTATCCTAAGTTAAAAGTTGATTTAGTTTGACATGTAAGTACATATTCTACTGATTGGTCATCAGTCGGTACTTTTTAGTAGATCAGTTGGTCTTAGACGAGTAGTAAATTTAGAGGTTATTTTAACAATAAGCATAAGATTGTCCATTTTAACGCCTCGTCTGTTTTCATCATACAATTAGACTTTTAAAAAATATCACATTAGTTGCTATTCTGATTTCCCGATCATATTTTGATGTGTTCTCTTGGATTTTGTCTACTGTCTACTTACATTAATCAAAACTAATTTTCTGCATTTGCATTCTTTAACAGAACACTACATTCTACTTACATTTCCACACTTACCTGTGTAGTCACTAGAAGCATGCTAACTTTATGCATTGAAGTATTTAGTACATATCAATAACCAGTCATACCAACAAGCAGGAAATATTGTTAGTAATTCACTTGTTATTGATGTTAAACACAGGTCGATAACACGAGACACGATACCAGAAGAGGCAATCGGTGGTGGGCGGCGGCCATCTTGGCTGCCATCATTGCGGTCGACACCACGCATGCCCGTGCGCCGCGCGCAGACGCTCGGCGCTGCGCTCATGTCTCAAAACCTGTCGCCGTCGTCCGAAGAAAGCTCTGCTGCCGAGGACGAGGATATCGAGTGTCTTATGAAGACTTCAGGATTCTAATAGCAAGTAACACTAATAAATAAGAAATGAGAATAAAGTCAATATCTTGAGCGGGATGCGACCAGCAACAAGTGCAGCTTGTCGTCTACTTAGTGAGGTTATTAAGTATTAAGTATTACCTGGCGCAACATTCCATTTTGGTTTCGCTATGTGGGACAATGCAAGTGCACAAATTTGTACAATATTCAACCAAAACGAATGACTGATACTCGAACATGGGTGAAACTTGTGATCTTTGATGTTGCATGCAAATCAATACGGACCTATTGAGTGGTCATTACTATGAATTACGCTATGATGTAATGTAGACTACAAGTAGGTAGGTAATAATTGCGAATCGTCCATAATGATTAGATAGGTTACGTTGTTTCGGCATTCGGTCATCTACAATCAAATCTACAGCAGATTAGGCGTGAACTATTTGAATTAATAGCTACTAGCATTGCAGGGCGTTTGTAGACACGCTTAATTCAACGCAATTAGCAGTGAGTGAGAAAACACATTCAATGTTATTAAATTCGTACATCACAGCAAACATAGGTGCAGTATGATATTTCAGTGATAATACCGGGCGATTACTTACAGATTTATGCAGGAAGCTTGAAATTCCGAATTCAGTTTGACGTAGATTGTACAACGAGATCTTTACAATAATTACGTTTAGATGTAGGTAATGTTTGTAAGCAAGAGGCATGTATACCAAATATTTATTAAATGTAACTATTTTTTAGAATGATGGTGTAAACGCAATGATATGCAACTTTTGTGACAGCTATTTTCATAATAGGGTTGCAAGCCAATTGATAATCGTTCAATATTCAATGATTTCATAAATCGGTGATCCTATGTTAATACATATTATAAATGCATGATAGTTATTTAATGGTTCTAACGATTAATAGATTGCTTGCAACCCTAATTTATTTCAAATTACGTCATACGGATTACAAAATACGCATGCGCATAACCTTGTATTTATACCATACATCCAAGGCATCCAAGAATCCACATGCAATCATTGTTAGGTTATGTACAACCTTGCAATTGCTTCAGTTAAGCTTTACTACCAATTAATTTCGCTTATATTTATTGATATTTTAATCGCTATCCACGTATTACTTAAATTGCGGCCGTTGTATTTAGTACATAGTAGGTATACATAGGCTAACACAAATTTAATTTTAATCGAATTTAAAATAAGCGCATTTAAAATGAAGTAAAGTATTGCATTAAAGATTGTGCCTCATGTGAAACAAACAAAAGCGAAGCTGTGCTCATAGGCATAGACGAATGCAGTCAACTAGATTACATTGTAAATTGAAAATACCACCGTGACAATTGTCGAGTTTGCTTAAAGTCAGCACGGCAATCAACATGCAAGCTATAGTAACCACCAACATCAATGGAACAGCAACGTTCTTAGTACATATGTATAATTACCAATATAATAATTATAATTTAGGAACACAGTGAGTGAAGAATGAGGGGCATAAACAACCACATCATTACAAATGTATGGCAAACTCTAGTATATTGTAATCCAACACACTATTTACCTACGAGAATGTGAATTGGGTACATTACTACATATACTTGTATAAAAAGAAACAAGAAATGCGTATCGTATTATGTACCATTGAATATAACTAAGAAGAGATGAAAAGAAAATGATATTTTTGCAGACAGACAATACCTTTCTAATTTCTAATTTTAATTTCGGTCATTTGTTAACGTGCGATTATTACACAAAATGGTGGCGATGGGCTGATTGTGAGCCGCAGTTGGTGCATCACGTTCTTCATGTACGCGCATGTACCTACGCTCGTAATGCAGTTCTTACTAATCATCAATTTACTGTAACTCACCCACCTATTAGTGGAAGGGACGTAATATTGTACTGAAGTTGAATAAAATTATGATTGTTGAAATTGGTTTTATTGGCGTAATTAATTTTACCTAGTAATTCGCTATATAATTATATACTAGTGTTTAATATAATGATGAGAATTATGCAAATCGTGAAATGCTGACCTTATATTTCACGGATGTACCGGTCTGTTGCTGAAGGTAGTATGGTAATAAATTAATGCTATATTTGAATCGGTGAGAATTAAATTCATATTTCTCTAACAGTAAACTGAAAGTTATTGTGCATGGGCTATTTGAATTAATAGCAATTGCATTAATAGCATTAAATGAGTATTTGCTGGATTAAGTCAACGCAGTTAACTGAAATACGCTGAAATACAATTTGATAAATATTACCTCGCTTAGATTATGTTTCCGTGTCTTTACTTTCAAATTTATGCAGGAATCTTTCAGTTTTCAATTGAGATTGTACAACGAGAAGATTACTTTTATTATGTTTAGATGTAATAAGCAAATTACAAAAATGAATACATACAACATATATATTAAAGATGTATAAATTCATTCTTTCACTATTTGTAAGGTATAAACTCAAAGGTATGCAACTTTTGTTTCAGACAACTACTAGTAGGGTTGGAAGAGAATTGATAATTAATTTAAAATCAATATTTTATAATCAAATTGATCACTGAATGAGTGATCATAAATTAATAAAGCTTATACTTCTAATAGTGTTTCAAAAAGATTCAATTACATTCTTACGTTTCCAGTTTAATGGACCAACCGAATGGAGTAATCTCTTGCTTGCAACCCTATTGCAACTACTTTTCGCCAAAAACTGACTTGCGATCTTTTCATTAATTAGTAAGCGGATTCAACTGAATCATGAATATAATATACATGATTATAATTTGTGAGAAATATGTAATTTATTCCTAATACTTTGCATGATTACTTTGTTGACCTTCTTTCATAAATAAATTATCTTTACTTGCATGTATCGTTTCATCCTCACCCAGTTATTATCAACATAAATGTCTGAGTACATTAGTTTTTACAATATGCAGCATTGTATGTTTTATAAGAAGTGATGCATTCATTTATTAAGGATAACAAAAAAGTGTAGATACGTGAACGGGCGCAATGCCGATAAATTGATTATTTAACAACGTTGATTAGGGACAATCGCATATCCTCGACACCATTATTGTCATTTGAGTTGTGCATGTACTTGCAAATAATTCACAAATTCAGCAACCACTCATAATCGGTAATACACGTCATGAAGGTCATGATTTTTCTGAATTCTAGGTTAGTTACATGCACGACATGGTAATGTTATCGGAATACTCGTACATCTTGCATTTTTTTTGTGGAAATAACACACTTTGCAATATCTTATATCTTTTATGAATGGATGAGACCAAAACCTACGTTTACGTTTATATAATACGAGATAGTGATTTTGCATCTCTCATTTACAATGATTTTCTTTTAAACCAATTCGTTATTAAATTTTATGTTGAGAATAATTTGGTCAAATTCCTAATATTTGATAGTTCTTGCCAAGTTTACTTTGTCCTCTTACTGATTAATTTAAGGTTATTATCAATTAGTAGAAGTTGTGGGGTCATTTTTGTGTTCCATCAATTCACATATTTAAGTGATATTCAAGTGAGAAGTTACAGCTTATTTATATAAAAATAGCGAAATTAATCAGGATTCCAGAAAATTTGTAAATAGGATGTTTTTTCTTATTGATTCATCATCATTTACAAACAACAATCATCGTCATGCTAGATTATTAAGTTATCAGTGAGTAGAACACGCGGAACTCACTTTAAACCCTCTGCAATTTGATAATAACCTATAAATTAACTAACAAAATTGATTACGCCAAAGAGTAAATATTTCATCAACAAGAACGATATACAACTATCAGAAATTTGTACTCATTGTGAGATTTGATAAAATAGAGGAACACATTTTTAACTTAATTATAACATTGAGTAGTATGTACTCTATTTCCCGAAACGCATTTCAATTGAAAATTTTCCCATACACCTTCATTTAATTACATAACCTATAGAATTTTCTTATGAATATCTACAAATGATAAAATCGAACCACTCCAATTACTCAAGTTTCTGATGTTTGTCAATTATCGATAATTAACACCAATATTATTGGGTGTGAATGTGAATGGTATGACGAGATTATATACCTATCGATAAAGTTTAATGTCTCAAACGTATCGAATCATTGATAACACAGTTTAGCAAACAAATGTAAGTATGTACCTACATAAGTTGTTAGTACATAACATGATATAACGTAATCAACAAAATATTTTTCTTTCCTATATTCAATGAATGCGATTAGGTTAGGTTAGGCTAGCATAGACCAGTTAGGTTAAGTTGCATGCAATTGACAAAAACTAATTCACTCATAATGGATTACCTACTACATATATTCACACAATTACAGGTGATATGATTAATGTGTGTGTCGAGGGCGAATATGCTTCGCGTTGCACGCATTAATCGATTTTTTCTCTGCTAAATCGAGCAGTAGCACTAGTTGAATGGAAACTGCGCGTGAAGGTATAAATATTAGATGGTTATTTACCATATTCACAGTTACATGTTAACAAACGAGTGCGCGTTATCTATCGGAAAGTATAGCGGATAGTGGAAGATATAAATTTCCTACGCAAACATTTTGTGTGTTTCGTGTAATTGGAGATAAGTTGTGTGTGAGTTTGTTATATATGTCGTGGCATCAGTCAATATTTTCAACAAAAGTGAGTTATTACTTGTTATAAAACTTATCAACATATTATTTTACCATATTTCATGCAAAACGGTAAAACTTAACATAACCTCAACATTACTAAAGTTAACCTCATATATTATACAATAATATTAAGTCATAGTTTAAGTATGAAAATATATGTAGTAAAACTTAAGTTTAAAAAGCAGGAAGCCTACGATTCATTAATACTATAATGCAATACATTGTTTTCGAAATCAATAAAAACTGATATCATGTTTTGCTTCGCATATTGATAACATTGATAACATTGACTGCGTGGAACGTAGAGCAAAGATAAGTATGTTAATTATTGACTATGTACGTACGTCTGCAAGAAGTTTCACGGCCAACTCCATGTCCTTTAACTTCACCGAGGTTAATTCTACTTTAGATATCGCAAGTTCCGCTAGTGGTCAGAGTGCAGACGGCGAGCAACGCAACCATATCATTCTGCAAACCGCTGATTGTGCAATTGATTGAACGGTCTCAACTTTTTCGAGTTGTTGAAGTTGGTAATTGAAGCGCCGCGCCGTCGCACGAACACGTTGCTCACATCAGCTGTTGTATCGCGTGGTACATCACCTTGTGTGTTGGAGTATCGGTGTGTATTGGCAGGAAGTCGGCAGCGTCTGCAGTGTTTGAAGTGAAACACTAAATTAGAAAAATGCTAGCCGGCTATGGACCAGTCACACAAGCATTTCTCGGGACGCTATTCACATGGGGTCTCACAGCAGCGGGTGCAGCGCTGGTTATCTTCGTGCGTGGATCTCAAGTATGAAAAGCTAACCTGAAAATCTTAAAACATGAATTGCAATGAGATGAATTAACATGAATTAATATAAAATAAGATTAAGATGAAATAAAGTGTAATAACCTTGAAATGAACTTTTTGCAGCGTAAATTACTAGACTCTAGCTTAGGCTTCGCCGCTGGTGTAATGACCGCAGCTTCTTTCTGGAGCCTCCTGGCTCCTGCCATTCAAATGGCTGCAGAATCAAAGTTGTATGGGGAAGATGGAGAATACGCGTTTATTCCAGTCGGAATTGGTTTCCTCTTGGGATCCTTATTTGTCTATGGCACTGATGTTTTAATAACTGTACTCGGTGTGCATTCACCCAACATGATGCTGGGTAAGTTCAAGATTATGCTACTATGGTCAATGTCAGTTAGTGAGTGGCATGACTGGCAACTTTTACTCATTTGACATTTGCTTACAGCACTACATTCCAATCGCAAACCGGAGAAACGAGAAGAAGACACTAAAGCACATTTGGCTACTATTAGAGACACCACCACTATTGATGGATTCAATGATTCATTACACAGCACAAGGAGGAGAGGTAATTATTTGTTGATATTTTTTGAATATTGAATGGAATGCTTAAACATCTTTAATCAGGTAGGAATAAAAATACTAATCAGGCTGATGAAATAGTTTCTCAGACTTATGAGGAAGGATCTAACATTGAAGAGATTCAGCATGGACAATGGAAACGCATCATGTTATTGGTGATTGCAATTACCGTGCATAACATACCTGAAGGACTTGCTGTTGGTGTTGGATTCGGTGCAATTGGTAGTTCAAGTTCTGCTACACTTGAAAGTGCGCGGTGAGTTTATTTTCATTTGAGTATTGAGTGTTAGCATAGACAACCAATAATACACATTGCATATTGGGTTGCATATAGTCAAAGTACGATTTTTATTAATTTAATTTCGATATTAAAATTTTCGTATTTAATTATATTATAGCTAAACATTAACATAAAAAATCCGTAATAATTATTTTTGTTATCTTGAAATTGCACTAGGATTCTTAATTTAAATTAATTTTTAATTAGTCTAAAGGAACTTGGTGAATTTCTCTCAGTTTCCTACTTGAGTCGAGGAACAGATGGCGATAGTGTGTAACAGGCTTGGTGAAAGTTGACGACTCTGATGTAGGTATCGTAGTAGGAGGTCTCCGGGACGCGCTGCGGGTCGGACCGGTCTCGCAGCGCTCGTAATGAATGAAACGAGCGAGTTAGCGCAGAGCGAGCGCGCGGGGGCTCGACAAGGGGGCCAGGATTCCTAGCCTGCCCGCCCGAGGCGCCGACATTCCTCGGCACGTCTGACCTCACGGTGCCAGCGCGCCTTCCCCGCGCGCGGTTCGCGCGCCCCACGTCCTACAGCTGTTGAACCGCGGATGCCGCGGATCTTCGCCGGCTCTTGATACGCGCCGCGCGTCGAAATTATTTCTTTACAGCGGCATTTATGCACTTGTATCGATATTGCATGCATATTTTCTCTTGCTCAGAGCGAAGCGTTATATTTCTAACCTAAAATATACGAATATAGAGGTGAAGATATAACCTAACTTGTTGAGTATTCTATGTACATGATTCGATAGGAAAATTAACGATTTTATAGCTGAAGTGTATACAAGAAAGAAAAAAATTGTTTTCATGTTATGCTCGATAAAACTAGTAGAAATTTGAATTCGTACCTAATGCTAGGTTACAAGCGGAAGACAGACACTAACGGAAATCTATTCACTATTAACAAACAAACGGATGACAGACTACTGTACTCATGACATAACACACAAGCGACGTTGTAATTATCTACCCTCCAAGGAAGTAATTGGAGACTCTTGACGAAAATGTGTACGAATAATTAAAAGTAAAATTCACGTTGGAGCACGAAGGTACGTGCGGCGTATGCGCGAGGCTTTCGTGCATCTGATACGTATAGTTCGCCATTAATCAACTTAATAAACTAATAAAGAACGCGCTAATAAGGCGCGGTCGAAACGAAATTATCGCCGGCAGTGCGCGCGACGTGGATCTGCGCGATTGCGTGAAAAATGTTTGTTTCATAGTTTGCTGGTTTTATTACGTTCCCCATGGCTTCCTCGCGATCGTCTAAGGGTCGACTCGACAGTTTTGCAGGGCTTAGCATGTTGTGCAAGGTGCGCAACAGTTAATCGGTTGCGCGAAAGGTAAATACGCAATTAGTTGGGCGGCCAATTAAATGTACGCTTCTTAAGACGAGTAGAATGCTATTGAGCTGAAAAGTTACACTAAGTTACTACCCAGGCCACTTCCGGTTTTAACCGAAATTTAAACATAATCAAATCGAATGTTAATATAGGTATATGCTGTTACAATTCCTACGTTTTCTTCAATAAATTTCTATTTTGGGTCACTTCTGGCCGGAACCGGAAGTTTAAAAACTTGCTTACGTTAGACCGGACCACTCTGAATCTAATGCTAGAAACCTTTTTTAAAATCTCTATTAGTGTTGTCTAGATATAGCCAATTCCGGAAATACATGGGTTTTCGATTATATTTCGAATTATATTCTTAAGAAATTCCAATAAACTGAAAAGTCCTATAAAGTTATTACTCACGACACTTCCCGTTGGAACCGGAACTTAAACATAATCCAATGGTAATATTAAAAATATCTACGTTCCTTCCTATATTTCAATACGTTTATATTATAAATTACTTCCGGCCGGTGCGAGAAATTGGCAAACTTGCTCATGTTACACCAGACCCCGCTGAATCGTAGCTGGCAACTGTTTTCCAAAATCTCTAATAATTTATTATAATTCCACAGCATTTTTTCCAACACTATAAAGAGTTATCGGAAAACTATTTCCTGTATTTGATTCAGCAGAATCTGGTGTGGTGTAGGTGATGGTTTCAATACCCAGCTCTTCCCTATATCCTATTCCGGTTGTAGTTGGGTTTCCAACATAATTCACGCTTCTAGAATCTGATAGAAATACATTGAGATGAAAAGTTATAAGTTTCCGGACGTTAGGAAAAAAAGATAAGTCATGCTGCTTCTCTATTCAAGTCACTTCCGGTTCGAACTGGAAGTTAAACATAATTTAATCGACATCTAAATTACAAATACCTATGTATTCTTCTTAAATTCAAATCAACTTGTATTTTTAATCACTTCTGATGGGGACCGGAAATTGAAAACCTTGTTCCAAACACACCGGACCTCTAGCAAAGAAAACCGTTTTCCGAAATCTTTTATAGTTTTAAAAAGGGTTCTGGACAGGTCGTAAAATCCTTCAAGCCGCTCCTAAAATCCATAGAGGCGCTACTTGTCAATTGTCAATTGTCAATTTCTGAGAAAAATGTCAATCCCGGGAATCGGGATTCAATTATTCAAATTCCGGGATCCCGGCAGCAGTCCCGGGATTCCGTCGTTGCCTTGATATAATTGAGTAAAATAAATAACTGCGTATCTATATAGGCTAGCAATAAGACAATTAAACAAAATAATAAAATTACAATTAAAATACATATTAACACAAAAAACTGTGCTAATTTCGAAGTCAAGTATATTTCGGGGATAGGAAATTAAATCCACAAAATTTGAAATATGTACCTAGTATTATTACGAAAAATCGTTTTCGTAAATTATAATATTTTTAATTTTTTGTGTATAATAAATTTTTGTATGATGTAAAGAGATAATTGAAGAAGTTATTTAAAAAAAATTAGAGTGGACCTTATCTGCAATAAGAACTGGCAGCAGTAGTAGATAGTAGAAGAAAATCCCGGGAATGAAGCTCGGGATTACGGAATCAAAAATGTTCCCGGAATGCCGGGATTTTGAGATCCCGAAACCCGAGATTGACAACCCTATTCCCAATTGACTACCGTAAGATTCAATGCAAAACATTCGTATTTTTCATTGATTTATTCTGCAAAAACCAGCTGAGGTTCAGAGCTGCGATCTTTTTGTGAAAAGTCTACATATTTTTAACTCTCTGAATTAAATTTTTCATTCTGCGCAGATTAATTGACCCTAGTTTGTCCCAGCGTGTAGTTTTAGAGAGAATTTCCAAGCGTGACAGTCACAGCGTTTCCTTTATTATAGGAAATTTCGGAACACTGTATTTTATTCGATTTAGCAGAATCTGGTGTAGTGTACATAAAGGTTTCAACATCCAGGTCTGCCCGGAAATAGTTGGGATTGAGCTGAAAAGTGACAAGTTATTGATTTAGTAGGTATAAACAGAATCACGCTCATTTTCTATTCAAGTCACTTCCGGTTTAAATCGGATTCCCTTCGGGATCAGAAATTTTTTATAGAGATATCTTCAAAACTATAAGAGATACCGAAAAGCAGTGTGATTCAGTTGGGTCATATGTGACGTAGTTTTAGAATAAACTCTATAAATAATAATGTTTTGGATGTAAATAGATATGCCCCGTCAATTTGTATAAACGCTGAAATTTCGATGAAAGTATTATTCAACCGGAAATAAGTTTCCTCTAATTTACGAACGTGATGCGTTAGCAATTCCAAACACATGCAGTCGTGCTGAGTGTGTGTCCGTCTCGTGTTCATGTAAATTATGAGATACGTATTGTGATCACGTGAACGTTATTTGGTAAACATTCGTGACTTTTAATGACCTTTGCCCTGGAATACTGACCTGCGTTATTCATTTTTGATTGATTACTATTGAAAAGCCCCGAAACTACACAGTCGCCAGCCGTACAAATGATTAGGTTGTTGTTTTCGTGAATGGACCGCGATTGTGTAATTCATTTAAACTCCAATCGAATGAGTAATTTATGATTTCGTTTTTAATTGCTCCATTAATTTTGATTCATTCACATAATGCGTGATTGTGCTTACATGTCAAACGCTGCGATAAAAATGGAGAAACTCCAGCGTCTATTATGTCAACAAACAACAAGAAAATTTCGCATTGGAGGACAAATAGCGACGTGAAATTCCATGGGAAGTATCGTCGCGTGCATCCTCTTAATCAAGCGGCGCATGCATTCGTATCTCGTATCGCGGCCGCGTATGCTTGTCTCACAAAAATATATAAAATTCAAGCAATGGCATGCATCTAGTCGCGCGCCGAGCCGGAGATGCTAGATATTTATTGGCGAGAGTCGCGCGGCGCGTTCGCACGTCGAAGCGGCAATTTTTCGTAATTATCTCTTGTCTTCTTCTCGCCTTGCTGAAAGCCAATGCTGGGCTTTCTTGCGACTCGCGGACAGGGGGACTTTTCTAGTTAGGAGCCCAGCAGTCTACCAGGATCCGTTTTCTCACACGGGGCCGCGCATCGCAATGCGGGCCGACCTGAATTCCGACCTTGTTGCGCGCCGCCGCGTGCGTCTGCATTGCGTATATTTCGTTGGCTTTGCGTTTGGCTGAATCAAATGTGCGACACGTGTTGCTACTTTCCAAATAGTTGCGTGTGGCTTTATCGCACACGATGCCGAAATTCGTTCCGAGCCGCAGACGGAAACGTCGAAAACGCAAGCGCATACTTCACACCGCACGACAGAGCGACATATATTTATGAGGCAACCAACAAACTATGATAACAAACATACTAACAAGAAGAAACTAGACTTTCACACGATGCATGCCAGATTAAGTTTTATTCGAAATGTTCGCACAGCTATGGCTTTTCTTTGTGGTAGGCTGCATTTCTTATTGTCGGTGGCGGAGTCTGAATTGTTGGACACAGGCGTGTTATTCTTGCGTTTTTAATCATTTTCCTGCCAGGCATTATTTGCATTATCCCATGACCTGGTACATGATTGTTGAAGGCATGTAATGCATGCGTCATATCTGTAATCAAACTATGATGACGATCGTCTTCGTGACATTTGCAACGCGAGGATGCAAACTGTAATTATTTCGATACCACCGGCGCAAAAAGTAGGAAATGGCTGGCTTGTAATTGTACATGCATTGGAGAAACTTGTTTACTGAAGTCCATGAATTTTAAAATAGTAAAGGGCAAATTGAGATCATTGGACAATTTTATGAAAATCAAGAGATAGCTCAACAAAACCATGAGATGTTAAAATACATTCCGTTTCGATTAAACCGTACTCGACACATAATTTGAAAATACTTAATTTTTATGTAATTGCCTGATGCAATGTAGATGTATTATGTTTTAATGAAAGCTGACTGCAAATTGCGGTACGTTTCTCCGCACCTCCTTCCGTGCCGGGCGTGATGAATCATCATTTTAATTGTGTACAATGTATGCTTTGCATCTTCAGGTATCTATTGCTATCAGTTCTTTGTATCTTCAGGTATCTACTGCTATCCGTACTTTGTGAGCTATAATACCAAACCATACACTTGCTTTTCCCGTCAAACATATTAATTTGCTATCCAAAAACATACAGCAAGTAGAATTTTGTATGTAGACAACGACTGACCAAGTTAAAACTTGTGCAAGTGTTCTTTACAAATCCGTTAAATTATAAGTCCGATCAAATCCATGGAATGTCTGCATTAGCCGTGACATCATTTATCCGATATCGTATTAAACAGGCTCTGCTGTATTTATATCATGGTGGTAACAAGTCTCTGATAAATTTATGCAATTCAATTAGTCATAACACCCAGCCTTACAAAACGACAGCAATTACGAGAGTGCGCGATGGTGCAGCATATAAAAATTTCCAAGATATTTGAATAATGCAATTTTGCACTCTGTTTTAATTGCTTTCAAACACACATCGGATGTAGTTCGCAAGCTTGCATGTAATTTTTAATTGACTGAGTTTATTTTTGCGTGTACACCATGGGGCTTTTATTACAAGTTAAAATAAAACATCGCTTTCAAAATAAAGGCCAATTAAAATATAGCGACTAATTAAATGTTAGATCCTGCTACGTTGTTTGTTTGCATACAGCAGTTGAACTTGCTTATATTGAGCCTCGATTCAGTCAGAATCCGGGTTAATCAAGAACATGGTTGCCATATTTCTGGAAATCAGGAAAATCAGTCGGGAAAAATTGCTTTTGTGTAGAGGAAATTGCTATATTTTACGTTTCTTTAGGTTTCTGGCAGATTTGAAAGAAATTTATAATTTCGTTGAATTTTTTGACTAGGCCCGTGTTTATCGTACTGTGGGGTCAGTGGGCCGAAAATAATTTTAGACAATTGCGTTATTTCTAGATACAAAGAAAATTCCGACTACCCGTCCCAAGTTACCCATAGCATGGGGCAATTGGGACGGAAAACATGTTCTTGAATATTGCATTATTTTTGGTTTTATAGTATAGTAAAAAATCTGAAATTTTTATTTAACAAGACCGATAAATAAACTAATTATTCTAAAAAAAAATAGAATTTTTGGACTTAAAACAAAGTGGTGAATAATATTTTTCAAAAGGCGTCCCACGCTCCCCCATTTTACTATAGTGAAATATTTTACTGGAAGAAATAGACTTTTATGCTAAAAACGAAGGTGTAGTAAAGAATTTTCAAAAAGCGGTCCATTTTCCCCCATCTACATTATTTAACAAATTTAAAAACATTTATTTGAGTGCAGAGACGTACAAAAAACGACGTAATATCATTTTATAATTAAAATAATGAATAGTGGGAAGGAAGGAAGAGTGGAATTGCATGGCTCCATTAAAATAAGAAAACTTTTTTCTGATTTTATCTATCTTATTAATGTCCGAACATATTTTTAATCTCAAATTGGTTAATCAACCTAAAAAGTATGTTCAAGCGATCCAGAAATAGTGAAATATATAAAGGGCATTCCTCCTCCTATTATTTTGCCAACCGTAGCCTATCATAGAAAGTTGCACGGGAAGCTATAATCTTTTTTCGGGAAAACTTGATAGTGATAAACGAAACCTTCAAATGAATTCAGAACACTAAATGCAATTTTCCATCGCTGGCTGAATTGCAAGAAAATTAAGTCACTTGTATGACAAGAACAGATTCCTAAGTATATTCTAATGGCAAATAAATTACTTAATTTATGATACGAAGAGACTGTATGTGATATCAAATAATTCGAATAGAACAGTGAATGAGTAGAAACTTTTTCTAGGTTTCAGGGAGTAACTCTTGCAATTTAAATTAAATTATCCCATAACTCACGTAAAATCGTATATTTAATTGTGATTAATGTCACAGTCTGCTGGTGTGCAATTACACTCCAATTTATTTAATTTTGCCAATGATTTTCCAAGATTATTGCGCTTGATTTGTTCAAATTACACGAATTAATTGTATTTAGGAATTAATTATAGTTATTAGTTATAGTTATACATAGGACTAATTATATACTTACTATGATCTACCATAGTAGATTTTGAAAATGGAGCAAATCTGCTTGTATTTAAGGAATGATCTCTGTACACATTGCACAATATCTGCAAATAAACATCGTTGAAAAATAAAGCGAAAAGAACGTGTGCACACAACCGTTTGTGTGTTTATGAGCGAACGGTTAATGTTTCCGGCAAATCCTGAATGAAGTATGACCTCAGTGCAATGCTATGGGTATGAATGAATTTTTCGAAAGGAAAGTGGGCATATGTAGGTCTATTAAATTGCTTACAATATACACATATGCACAAAAGCTGATTGTAAAAACGGTGAGGAAATTCCTGTTCTGGGTTCTATTCTCCAATAGGAAACTCCCCTGTTCTTATTGGTGGAAAACCTAACCGGAAATGACAACCTGTTGCTGCACCTTGGCGACTTCTCCTGGTACTGCTTTTCTTCTCTGCGATCCTGTTACACGATGTTAGCATTTTAGGAAAATTCCACGATTTCCCGGGTAGTTGGGGAAACTCTTACTACCTACAATCTACTATGTAAATAATAGGTAAGTCTGAAGAGACCACTTTGGGGTTAAAAACATTTGCGTGCTAGTTTAGCAAAGGAAATAATTGTCTGGGCCGCGAATGTTAGCGCTCTGCTTTTATGACGGGATAATTAGCTTCAATTAGGCTATATGTGACAGTTCATCCTAATTAATTCGTGCCATTTGTTGGTTTATGTCGGCGATTTTTTTCTTCAAGCAATTCCTTTGTAATTAGAATGTAAAATTTGCACACCAGCTGAGTGTGTTTCTAATATAGTCCACTAAAGAATGCATCCAGGAAGTTTTCCTATATATTCTAGTATGTAGTAAAGAAAAGGCGTTTTATTAGCTGCGTTATATGCGCAGACGTCAGCGTGTTCGCATCCAAGCCCGGCTACTTTTGGTGGAGGTATGCAGTGTGTTGCGTTGCCTTTGACGCTTTCCGAGAATCCGATCCACCCAGCCCAAATCTACATTCGGAACGCCAGAAGCGAGCGACCGAACTGCATTCTTTTCCAAGCGCACACAAACTCACGGCCACGGTGCGTACCTAACGAAGGCACAACTTGCATTAAATATTTCGGCCGTATTTGGCCAGCATATTATATTCGGAGCGAGAATGTCGGCTATTACTTACAGACATAAACGTTGAAATTCTAGAGCAATTCGCGAAATCGTTATTTTTATCTCACAATGAGCTACAGAGATTTGTTGCAGTGCTGCTATTGTTGTAGGTAACATCACAGTTATTTCACTTCAGATAACATTTCGGAGAATGAGGCAAACGTGGCAAATGGTGCATACGTGCTTTGCACAGTAATTTCCAATTAGCATATCGGGAGTTGAAATAAATCTTTGCATAACAAGCCAACTGCGGTTACTCGGAAAGCATTCATGTTACTTCCGCCAAAGCGGGCTTGATATAACGGGGTTGGAACTAGTTTGCGCATGGCATTTACCGAGGATAATGTTGTCTGCGGTTTTCTACCTCTCCAGTATGTTCTCCTGTTTCCAGTTTCCTTCAAACCGAACTTTCACGTAATTTCTGGTACTAGGAAGGACGTCCCAGTGTCCTTAAAACAACCTGAGCTAACCACTGCGTTTCCGGAAGTCCACCAGACAGGTAGCTGATCCTTGGAGTGAGGCCTTGTTTTGATGATGAAAACACCTTTGAATCGAATCACCTAGCTGCGAGCAGGAAGTGCTGTAGCAGGAGTACAGAACGCGGTGGCGGAGTGTTTAGTTCAGTATTGATCCAGGGGTTGGCTATAGCCGCCGCCCAAACGTGAGGCTCCAGCTCAGGCCACGATTGGTGGGGGCGGCTTTCTATTCCTTAGCCAATCGTAGTATTTTCTAACTGGGTTCAGTTTTACCTGTTGAAGGAATTTCGAACGCAGTTTTTAACAAGTCCAGTCTTTGTGCTCCTCGTTGGCATGTCTTTTTAAACGGTTTTAAACGGTTTTGGAATTATTTACTCGCGTCAAGCGCCTGTCGAGGCGCTTCTTTTGAGTCTCGTAGCGGCGTGAACGCCTGGCGCCTGTGCTTCGCTCTCTAGTCCTGCGTGCTTCGCTGGCGTCCCCTTGGGCGATCTCTTCGGCCAGCAGCCAACCAGCAGGGTGTCGATGGACTCGAGTGCATGCTTGCCGAGGTATGTGTTGCGGGCTTTCTTTGAGGATAACACTGCCTGAGAGCTTTCATACACAATGATCCATCATAAAATGTTAACACGATAACTGTTAGCACAGGATCATTGTAGTGATGTCCTTTGTGGAATTGTAAATATACAAGTGTTAACAAACTGCTGGTGGTTTCTCCGAGGTTAGATGTAGCTGGTGAATAGAATTACTTTACAAAGCCTTGTACATAACTTGTAGTATCTTGTTACTGATACGGTGTGGATATTGGGCATTTTTCGGGCGCGACGGCGCACAATCAGTCTGAGCTTAATAGCCAATAATAAGCGCGAGCGATCAAACGCGCCGAGATAACCCGCGAGTTGCTCGAGCTCGATTCGGCATGGAAATTATTAGGAAAGGTGAGAACACGCCTCCTTAAATCGATCAGCGGCATATATCATTATTTTAACTCAGCTGCTTCAGCTTTCTTCTGGATGAACACGATCGGAAGATATTGTAATCATGGATGGTTATTCATCGTCATAAAACAATTGATGGGTTTTGGTTTTGACCAGTATTAAATCTGATATGTATTTTTTTAAATATTTTTCAAACATATCTAAAAATATCTTTTTCCAAAAAATACTATAGTTAAAACAGTTTTTTGTCGAAAAATTGAATTGTTGTAAGAATTGAATTTCTATAAATTCTGTTTAAATTGGAAATTAAAGACTTTGTCCACATCATATCGGACCCTGCTGAAAAGACATGTCAGTAAACTCTTTTCAGTGCTCTTATCAGTGAAGTCTTTTGTGGTGTGTGCCAGATTTACAACACCTTGGTTAGGCTTAAATCGATTCAAAGTAATTCAACTATTCGAATTTATATCCCAACAGTGTCTATTTACAATAATCGCAAATTGAGTTAAGCATCCAATCCATATTTCCCTTGTTACAGGTTTTGCATAAAATAAAGAAGTGTCTTCTTTGTTAGAACTCTTTCGAACAAGGAAGTTTTGGAACACTAGAATCATCGTCACTTAGATTCCCTAATTCTGGCACAGACACAAAAGATATAGAATCTTGAGTTTTAGGGTTTTTAGATACTTTTCGTTTTTCTTGAACCCTAAACCCTTTTTAACTTTGGGTTTCTTAGCTTCGTCCAGATGGTTTTTATAAAGACAGATCTTTGTTGTGACATTCAAGGAACTTTTCTGCGCATATTGAAGTACAAAGCTGGGATTTGCACTTAATTATTATATGGTAAAATCAAAAATATAAAAAGAATAAGCAAATCGGGCTACGAACTCATAGTTGAACCCAAATTTAGACCAGTAATGAAATAGAGTTTAAAATCCATAGAAATCAAAATCTTCAAGGTATGTACTTATTCTTTTATTTATATGCAGTTAAAATCTTCACCAACAAGCAACATATTGAATCAAAGACAAACCTATAAAAGATTAATGTTTACCCGCACTAATTCGGATATTTACCTATTTATTTTTTTCGGTTAAGCCACAGTACGTTCGGTTAAGGTACAGTACAGTTTAGGATGTCTTTTGACTTAATCATGTATAGATATGTGAATAACCTCTTTATAAGAATCTCTAAAGTTTAACAAATTTTAAAAACATTAAAAAACAGATTCGCATTCAATTTTATAAACAACCTAATTGGGTTAAAATATTACTAAAACCGGAAAAACTGACAAGGCTTTATACTTACGTTGGTGCCAGAACGATTTTGGTTAACCCGGATTTCCGGTTGGCCAAAGTTCGGTTAAATTGGCTTCTGCTCTAATATAATTATGGCGAAAAGAGTACAAATTAGCAAAACTTTTGGAGAACTGCAGTACCCTACACAAAACAGCTGTTATTATATGAACGCGTTGAACTTGAGGCGAAATTCAGCTTGAAATAGATACACGCTCCTTGTAAGACTAAGAAAGGGTTTGGAGCTTTTTCCGTCCAAGGTGGCCCACAGACCTGACTAAAAAGTTGATTGCCTAACTTGGAGTATAGCTCTAATTTGGACCAGTTCCTCTAGCATATAGATAACTATGTACATACTTGAATTCCATACAAAATGTAAAAAACATCTTAGTAATGGGATTTATAGAGGGGATGTTATTAATTCCATTTTTTCTCTTTTTGTGCACCATTGTACTCCATACATGACCTTCCGCTTGATTAAAGGGCTGAGCTATTCCATTAATTATATTTAACTAGTTGTCACAGATGTTCGTTAAAGTTCGGCAACTAACTCAAATTTAGATCATCTCTGCAATAAAGTTTAAAATTCGATGCCCATCAAAATTTTTAAGAAAGCCACTTCTCCTATTCATTATATGCAGTTTAAACCTTCCCCAATAAGCAATAAATTTAATCCAAGTTAAACATAAAGGATTAATAACACACTGAGACAAACTAGAGTCAATTAATCTGCGCATAATGAAAAAAGTAATTACTAGGGTTAAAAATATGTAGAATTTTTACAAAAAGGCCAGAGATCTCTAGCTAAGCTGGTTTTTGCAGAATAAATTAATGACAAATGCGAATGGTTTGCTAAGAATGTTACGGTAGTCAATTGGGAAGGTAGTAAATTATAGTTTTTCTAGAATACGAAAACTGAGCGGATGGAGACGATTTCCTCCACTTTATGACACGTCGTATTTCCTTGCCTGGAGGTGTTGCGGCAATTACAAGGGTTATTTATGGCTGTCCGTCTTTTTGAATTACCTTAAAATTATCGCCAACAACTTACGATACTTGCCATGAGCATTACGGTTTAGAGGCGCATTAAAATTCTTTGTAGTAAAATAAAATGTATGTTTGAAATGCATCTTTACCTACAACCAGCTCCGTAGCAAAGTGCTAAGTGTGACTGAATTTGAGGCGAGAGGTTCTGAGATCGAATCTCGGTGCCATGTGGAAAGTTTAATCAAATTAGTAATTTTAAAAATATTCCAAGTTATTTCGAGCATATTGGGTAGCATAGAGTATGATTGAAGTTCGAAAAATTGGAATTATATTTACCCCAACAAACGAAATTTAAAAAAAAATCACATTATTATAGATTATGATTAGTCAACCACATCCTTTTATGAAGAAACATCAGCAGAAATTCGTGAAGTGAAATCACTTGCAGCTTTTAGCAGTCCATTTCGTGTTCACTTTATTTCGTTATCATGTTGTACCGCATTTCCTATTGAACCATTGCTGTTTTTCTGGTTCGGAACTAAAAATGAACAAGACTAAGGTGGCGTATCCATACGCTCGGCGCCTCGCATGCCGTAGCGTACCCCATTGTATTCCATTGTAGATTGATGTAACCTGATACTCTGACGAACATCGTCGCGAGCAGGGTTATAGGCAACCTAGCCAAACTTATGCCTGTCATCTCTTCCGACAACACCGTGGGTCGACAGAAATTTGGTGCGTTAGGCATGAATTTGCCTGTGTTGTTTATAACCCTTCTCGCTACATTGTTCGTCATAATATCAGGTGTGTTTCGGATATCGGAGCGGTTTGCGGAGCTCAGCTAGTTTGGACGCGAAATAACATTTGCACTTATTGTCAAATAAAAACTTTTTTTTTTTTGTGTAAAATGATATATTTTATTACAGAAACCTAGCAAATGAAAAAAGTTTCATTATTCAAATTTCAATATTTGGCTAACAATAAGATATTATTTATAATTGCAATAGATTATGAAATATAAAACTTTTACTAGTTTATCTAGAAAGTTTATTAGCTAGGCACTTTTTTTAGTTTCCCACAAATTGAAAATAAACGATGGAATTATGAAAATTACAGTTTATAATTTTAGAGAAATAATTTCTGAAACGGGTTTTCGACACAAAATATTGTTATGTTCGTTAATTTAAACGAAAAGGTTAATCACTACTCAATTCATTATATTATTATAGTCTTTACTAAAGTGTCTGAGAAATGATACGAGGTGATTGCGCACTGATGTCTTAATTTGTGAAATGGCCGTTTTAAGTTTAATGCGCGCAGTTTCTAGATATTGCGTTTACAATTATAAAATCATTAGCGCGTTTATTTAGCACGATTCTTCGGTAGCAGTAATAACTGAAACATGAATTGCCCTACTGTGCAATGCAACCATACTACTATTACCTACAGATGAGGTTGTCTTATAAATCGAATGCTTTGTTCGGCCGTATTGGCGTGAATCTTGAATTTACGGCTGAATGCAGCATGCGGCCTTTGATAATAATTTCTGCTTGTTAATCGGCAAACGTTCTGCTCGTAGCGGCGATGTATAGAGGAGGAAAAGCCGGGAGAGCGGGCGAGATGGGTAATAACTGTGTGAAGTTGCGCGCATCATATTTCTCAGCCGCGAAAGACTCGATCCACGTGGTGTGAATGGCGACCTGATGCCGAACGGAGGAATACGAATTTATTTGCAGTTACTCAAACGTTGCACGCTGCTAATTGTGTGCGGCGAGGTATGCTACTCTGTTGGTACAGCAATATTTCGCGATGGATACTTGTTCGTATACGTATTACAAAGAAGTGACACGTATGAGTTAATAATATGTACATATGAAAGTATTAAACTACATACGGACGAAAGTATTCTTCGGTTAGCAAATACCTATCTTATCCTGCGACGACGGCTTTCGGAGATCCGATGTGCGCCGCCGTCGCGCTGAGCAAAAGCTCGCGCCTAAGCAGCGAGTCTTGAGAGAAGAGGCGCTGTGGAAGGGTCAAGTCGGCTGTGGAATGTGACCAGTCCTACCTTGACCAGACGTCGTAATCTCACACCGTTAAGGAATGCGCTCGCTCTCTATGATTTGCACCTGTAAACGTGGTGGGGCGCCACGTAACGAGCAAGGAGAATTAACATCGGCGTATTTTCTTCCTCTCACGAATACAGATGATATTGTTTGGAAATTGTTCATTTTATGTGCACTCTAGACTACACCGCTCGCATGTGCAACATCAGATGCATGTTTGAGGTCTTGCATAATTGACATATTATTTGTCATAGCAAGCATCCTACGTTGGGAGACATCCTAATCACTCACAAGTATGATTTATGCGTTGATTTTGTTTGTGAGCGACGGGACGCGGAGATAGAGAATTTCAAACGTAATTGATTTATGTATTGTGCTATTTGTATTTTTTCAATCTTTTATATTCAAGTTGAGTAGGGGAGACTGGGTACGGTTGAAACAATTTCACTTATTTCATAACTTTGCTATTTCTTAATAAAATAATACACAACATGCAGTAAATGAAAGAGCATGTTATCTGTCAAGGAGCCGTGTGAGTTTATTTGTAACTGTAATATTTTTTAAATACAATTTAAACAAAAAAATCAGGTTTGTTACAACCGTCCCCAACCCAACGACGGTTGAGACAGCAATTGGGTTTAATTGAAACACATGAATTGAATAGATGTTTTAAACGGTAGAATATTAAAAAAGTAATTAGAATCACAATTACGATAAATATACTGGGTGAGACAGAACCCAACCAACAACGTGGTGACCCCCCTGCCCCGTAAAAGGTCTCCGTGATTTACAAAGTGTTTCAACCGTTCTTAGTTTTAACTGCAACCGGTCTCCCCTTGAAAAATTTCGATCGATTATTTCGCAATTTGATAACAAGGGCATGGATTTTGATAGTATTGCATTGTTTATGCATTTTTAAACATTTTTGTTGAATGCTCCATTTTTGAGAAATAGTATGGGAATTTCAGCATTTTTTGAGGTTTTCGTTTAGGTTTTCATCTATTTTTTGAATTCTTTATTTGGCTTTTTTTGCATTCTTTGCATTTTTGAAAACCTCGACTATTTCGAATGGAAATTACTGGAACTGAAATTTACAATAATGTAGCAACAATGATAAACAAACGAGACTATTGTGTATTATTGTTACACCAATCATTTGGCACGTAAATATTAAAGGATTAAATGTTCTTTGTGTCTGCTTCTGCAATTGACAACTACCAATGACTTTCCTTTCTTATCTTATCTAATTATTCTATAATAATGTTTCCTTCATCATTATATTCTTAAAACTGAAATGTGTAATTAAATTTGCAAAATATGGAGTATTTTTTTGTGTGGAATGTGCTTCGTCCCTCACATGATCTATACATACTCCCTCTTTATTCGCCGTGGCGCAATTGGTAGCGTGTCGTTCTAGTTAAACGAAGGTTGTGGGTTCGACCCCCACCGGTGGTTCAATTTTTCGGGAAGTTTCTCTGTGTTCAGTGAAGAGGTAAATTCAA
>JAODVP010011204.1:0-16866 GCA_025400035.1 Tetradonia laticeps
CTCATTTACCTATTGTATTTTCCAAGTTATAGCTGATTTCCCGGAGCATGTTTTCGGAAAACCTCGATTTTGCTCTGTTTTTACAGCAAATTCAACTTTCAATCGTTAATATCTCCGAAAATATGAAAGTTAGAAAAATCTGTAAACGGTGTTATAATCTAGACGAAACTCTATATCGGGCACAGCAATAAAATTTCCAAAAATTTACACATCCAAAAATATGCCCTTTTTCACACATTTTCGCAAATATTGAAGCGGTGTTCGGTAGGCAATTCCATCCTGATAATAACACCGTTTACAGTTTCTTCCTAACATTCACAGTTTCGAAGATATTAAGGATTAAAAGTTCAAATTTGCTGTAAAAACAGAGCGTGAAACAGTGTGAATACAAAAAAATTCGTATCTTCGAAACAAATTAAGATATCACAAAACTATAAACAGTATTATAATCAGGAGGAAATTACACATCGAATACACGCTTAAACAAATTGAAAAACTGCACATTAAAAAAAAACAACTTTCAAGCCCTTTTCCTAAGGAACTAATGAAGTTATTAAATTATAACTTGCAGGCTGAGATAGCTTTTACCCAAGACTACATAATACCAAAATTACAGCTCGGTCCGAGCACTTTCATGAAAAGCGTCAAAAATTTCCCAAGGGGTAACACTGGCCACTTTTTCGGCGAAAAAAGTGAAATTAACGGAATCGAAAAACGAAAAAAACTACTCGGCGCAGAATGAAAATGTGAATGCAATAGCGTGAACAGTTTTTTACAGAACTGATGTAGATTGAGATGAGAAAGTCATTAGTGAAGTTATTTTTTCATTATCATTTAAATTGTTCGAGTTATTAAAGGTTTTTGAAAAATGATAATTTTTGGAAAAATCAATTTCGTAAAATAACAAAATAAGTGAAAAATACCTAGTTCTTTAATCAAACGAGAAAAGTAAGAAAAATTGTTTTATCATATACTTTACTAACAGTTGAGTTGAAATTGTTAAATGTTAAAAATTCATGAGTGTTTCTTGTTTCTTATTATAACTTCAGTGGCCGTAGTTTTCGTACAAGTGGCTGAAAATTGAACTTTTTTTCAATTCCTTTTAGATGTTGTCTTTACTGGTGTAAGTTCAACGATTAATGTAGCCCTACGTAAAATGAACCACTCAACGTCGACACAATATTATTACATTTCCAACGCTAGATATAAATTCATGTAGGCCTAGGTGGAAGAAAATCACTCCCAACTTCCGCCGTTCGGGGACTTGATGTTTACAAACATGTAGGCCTAGGTGCTTGCCAATCACTCATCTCCATCTCAATGGTCATTTACTTGAGTGTTTCTTGTTTCTTATTATAACTTCAGTGGCCGTAGTTTTCGTACAAGTGACTGAAAATTGAACATTTTTTCAATTCCTTTTAGATGTTGTCTTTACTGGTGTAAATTCAACGATTAATGTAGCCCTACGTAAAATTAACCACTCAACGTCGACACAATATTATTACATTTCCAACGCTAGATATAAATTAATGTAGGCCTAGGTGGAAGAAAATCACTCCCAACTACCGCCGTTCGGGGAGTTGATGTTAACAAACATGTAGGCCTAGGTGCTTGCCAATCACTCATCTCCAACTTAATGGTCATTTACTTTCAACTCCTATCGGCAGGAGCGCTGCGTGTTGATGTCGTGTAGGCCTAGGTGTAATGCAATCTCTCATCTTCAAGTAAAGTTATTCATTTCCAACTCGCACCGGTAAGAACGCTTACTCTTGAAATCATGAAATCACTCTACTTTGAGCTTCATTTTAATGTACTTGTAATTAATTTAGAACTGCCAGCGTTATAAAACACGAAATATCAATTCTTGCACTTTCAATTGCAAAGATAAATACAATCTTATCAGCAGCGGATCCTGGGAAAACTTGCTTTTCACATCACGCGATCTCAAAAATTCTCAAATTTGCTCAACTTTCAACGCCATTTTAACGTACTTCTAATAAATTTAGAGCCACAAGCATTATACAAGGTGAAAGAGCAAGAGTTGCTCTTCCTAATGCGATGTTAAATACCTCTTTATCGCTAATGATTCCCGAGAAAACTTGTTTTACATATAACGCGTTTTCAGGAATGTGCATATTTGCTCAACTATGAGTGCCATTTTAACGCACTTCTAATTAATTTAGAGCAGCAAACAATATACAGGGCGAAAGAGAAATTCTTGCTCTTCCAAAGACAATGTCAAACACCGCAATACCAATAGCGGTTGGCGAGATATTTAAGATTTCCCGACGCATATTTGGTAAAAATGAAAAATTCACCAACTTAGACCTCGAATTTAGGGCATTTCTAGTACATTGAGCAATGAAAAATACACATGAGAGGAATAATCCATTCTCCCTCTATCATTGGAACCCCTGTTGATAACGTTAACACTAAAAGTTGTCGAGATATCCAAAATTTCCCAACGAGTGTTTGGAAAAAATTGAAAAATTCGTCAACTTCGAGCTCGAATTTAGGGCATTTCTAGTAAGCTCCGCAACGAAAAATACCCACAAAAAGAAAGTACAATTCTCCCTCTATCACTTGAAACTTAGTTGATCACGTTATCTCTAATAGTTTTCGAAATATTCTAGATTTCCCGACGCGTGTTTGGTAAAAACTGAAAAATTCATCAAGTTTGACCTCGAATTTAGGGCATTTCTAGTGAGCTGAGCAATCAAAAACGGCCAAGGAAGAAAGAACAACTCTTCCTCTATAATTTCAACTCTTCTTGACAACGCTATCACTAAAAGTTTTCGAGATATTCAAGATTTCCCGACGCGTGTTTGGAAAAAAAAACGTTATTGTGATATTTATATTTTCTATTCTCACAAAAATATAGAATAGATCTTATAAAAAACACCCTAATGAGACCATTTCGGCTTCCTCTTACCAACAAAACTCTTCACACCCTCAATCCCATCAGGAATGTTAAGATTCTCCACCATAACACGTCCACCTTGACTATAAGCAGACATCACATCCTGATCAATCTGCTTATAGTAAAACCTCTTCCCCAATTCAATCACCGCACGACTTTTGTCAACAATATCTGCACATAAATCCCTTAAAACGTTATCAAGCTCCTCCTTTGAACAACAATGTGATATCAGCCCTGTTTGTAGAGCTTCCTCTGCTCCAATTGGTTTCCCAGTGAGTAGCATCTTCATTGCTGTTGCTTTTGGCACTGATCTGGCTAATGCCACACCCGGTGTTGAACAGAAAATTCCCACGTTCGCTCCTGGCGTTGAAAACTTACTTATATTAGTAGCTACGGCCATATCACACTGTGCAACAAGTTGACATCCTGCTGCCACGGCATAGCCGTCAACTGCTGCAATGACTGGGACTGGACACTCTATAATACTCCTCATGAGAGTTTCGGAAGTGGCGAAGACTTTGTTTTGACTTTTGCGCCCTGCATCTGCGGACTAATATAATTATAAGATAATTAAGTGGTGAATATGAATTTTCCATGGGTTATACTTACTAGTTCTTTTAAATTATGTCCTGATGAGAAGATTTTTCCTTCAGCAGCTATTACAATAACTCTAAGGTCTTTATTCTCCCAATCACAGGCGATGTTAGTGATGAGATCTTCCATCATTGGAAGTGATAAACAATTTCTATAATATTTCCATGTTTTTATAGGTTAACTCTACCTTATGGGTTTTATTAATAATTTTATAATTTACCCAGTTTTAGGATGCGACATTGTGATTGTTTTAATGCCTTCATTGTGACAAATTTTTGTTAGAGCGGAACTGGATTGACAGTAAAACCTTCTTGGAATCTACAATAATATTAATTGGAGAACCATTACTCACATTGTTTCATTATTATGATTTTGACTGTTTAATTCATTTTACCTTATTAATTAATGCTTTATATAACATTTTGTACAAAATTTCACTCAAAGTTTATCGAGCTATTAATGCAAACTTTATAAAACTTTATCAAATTCATTAGACCTATGAACTGTATAAACAGGGTTTATTTATAGTCTAGTTTGAACATAGATCTTGCAGCATAGAAACACAACACTTGATAAGCTGATAGAATGAGGCTGCTGCTCCTGCTGTGACTTGAGTGAAATATGGAGGGTCAATAAATACGAACCGCATGATCCGAATTAAATATTGATTTGGAGATTAAATTTCAACGCAGCCTACAAATTCAAGCTCAAAATAAGTCAAAGAATTTTTATGTTATAGATAGTTATAGTTTAATAAGAAGTGTAATTTTAAAGAAAGTTCCTGGGTTACGTAAAAAACGCTTATATATACACTAAAATTGCAACGTAAATCTTAAGAAACTATGTACAATTTCATCAAAAATTCTCTATCCGATAAAAATGCCAAAAAATCTGACCCTTAATAGTATCGCGGGTAACACTGCAAAGTTGATAATCCGACCCACCACGATATCAGCTGGTTACAACATCCACCCAACAACTTCATTAATGTAATTTAATATAGTGAAGCTGCAATAGGAAAATTATTCCACAAATGAAACTTTTTTACTATTATTATAGCTCGGATGTGTATTTTATAGTATTTCCGTCCAATAGAGCATTTCTAAGAAATTGTGTAGACAGAAGATTTTGCATTTCTTGAGATTTTAGTTTACATTCTTTGCATTTTTTTTGCAATTTTACGGTTTAGTAACCAAGCTGTGAATGTGGCGGATGAGACCTCCAATTTCCAACTTCCGAAAACCGGAAGTGTCTATTTCGAGGTAGAACCGGAAGCCCTACCCACTCCACAGCAGATCTTGCCGAATTGAAACCGCTTTTTGATATCCTTTACAGTTTTAGAGAAAGCACTGTAAAAATCGACAAAGGTGGCAGTTCCAGGCATTTTTTCTAACAATATAAGAGATGATAAAAGGATCCGCGTTATGGAGCAGAGATTCAAGTTGCAGTATCGGCCAGAAATGACTACGAATTAAAATTTGGAGCAAAGACTAGTACAGCTTCGTAATTCTCTATAATTTATAGTAAAACCTTAGGCTATGTTAAGGAAAATTAGCTTTATAATCCTTAACATAACCTAAACGTCGTCGTATTATATAATGCTACCAATTAGCGTCTGCAATTTGTAAACATTCATAATGCATTCTAATTATGCGTAATGAATTCTTTCTACCTTCAGCTATGTGTTATTAAACCCGGTCCCACTGCAATGATTAATTGATTATCAAATGATGATCAATTATCGCTTAACCTAAGATATTTATTTAAGAATGCAAATACATACAGTTGACAAAACTTGCAAAGACTGTGCACGTAAGTTTAAGTCAATTTAGGTAATCCGATAATTCTAAACCCCAAAGACGAAAATAACTACATGTATGTTGCATTAGAAACTAATAGGAAACTCGTTCATCCGTCGCGTCTATGCCATATAAAATGAATTCACGTTTCAATCGCACCATTCCTCAAAAATACCTCGTATTCTCGTTCCTGAGACCATGGTTTCTTTGACACTAGTTTTCTAAGTTAAAATACTTAAATGATATTGTACAATTCGTTAAATTTCAGTATTATCTAACAATTAAATTTCGCTCACTACATGTGTGTCAAATATGTCAATTCATATATAATACTATGGGTGATTTAGAAGGAAAAGTCCGGCCGGTAGATTTTAGTAAAAAAATCCGATTTTTTTGCAGCTATTCCAGCTAAGCTGTTCATTTTTGTAGTATTTATGTTCATAGTGTCTGTAATGTAGAGAAATATTGGTGTATAAATTGCTGTCTGTCACGTACGCCTTGTTTTAACAGCAATTTGATTGGTTCGCGGTTCAAAGAATATGAAATAATATAGCTCCTCCTAATTATTCACTGGTTACGAGGTATATAATGAGGAAATTCAAGGTTTTTTTCAGAAAAATAACAGCATAACTGGAATATTTCATGTCTGCAAAAAACAAATCAAAAAAGTTCGGGTTTTTCTGCACTATGATTAACGGACCGTCACCCACGGTCTACTTATCAAATGACAACACGACTTTGACTAGACTAGAAATTTAAACTATAATCACATGGATGGATGGTTCACTTAATATTAGTTCGCATAAATCGCAGCAAACAAAACACGACAATGTCTCTTCCCCGTCTAGTAATTGATGTAAGATAGTGTTCCCGACATCTATTTTACTAGAAATAAATGGGTAACTAACACTTGCAAGTAAGTACAGGTAGGCACAATATGTTGCTTTGTTTCCTTCGAAAAATTTCTGAAATGTAAGTTCAATCGCAAACGTGTTTGGCTCGCCCAGCGCGTCGTCTGTCTGCTCGCTTCTTCCGCCTCTGGACCTGTTTACTATCAACTCCCAGTTAGGTCTTGATGCGTCGCCCCATTTTGGCGAAACCATTGCGTTTGTGACCCAAGCGCACATTGTCGCTGAAGCGGTTCTTGCTGCGGGACTCGAAAACCACGTCACTATCGGAATCAGAGTCGCTGATGTCCACCTTGCGCACATCTTCGGTGTTTTCGATGAGTTTGTAAGTCGTGGGTTTCGTGGCGTTGGGTCTGCACGAGCACCGGTTCAGACACAAGTAGATAATGCCCCAGATTACTCCGGCTAAGCTGAGAGTCAAGCACAAGACACCGAGCACGACGTAGAGGATGCTCCAGCTGCAGTCCGAATCAGCGTCACTGCTCCAATAGGCTTGGAACATGTCTCGCATCCAGAATGTGTCGCATTTACAAGCGCGAGTGCGTTCATCACAGAGTCCGTGGCCCGAGCAGTTGTTCTGACAAATGACAGTCTGTAGGTCATTCACGGAAAAGCCCAGGATATCCGCGTCTACGTTGAGTTTCTCACGGAAATGTTGTACTACTGCGTTCGCGTCCATGGGCGTGCCGTCAGCTTGCTCGATGTAAAATCGGATGGTGACTCGTTCCGTTCCAACCTCCGAACTTAGCTCCCGAACCTTAATATTTATGTACTCATTAGATACCTGTTAATGAACTGAAATTAAACTTACCTGTAACTTTGTCTGGTCTTGCACTAACAACGCGAGTTTTCCTTTCATGGTGTCGTACTGAGCATGCGTCAATTTCTTGATATCAGCATTGATAATCATATCAACCAAATAGTAGAGGTTGGGATCTGCTTTGACTGTAATGGTCACCGCATCCGTATCACTCAGTCCTTGCTCGTCGTACACGGTTAAGTTGAAAATGTAAGTCCCAGGCACAACGTCAGTTAGAATCAACACTGGAGTGGTCTCTGATCCCTCTGCCACTTTCCCGTATGCCAGCGAGTATTCCGCTCGAACCCATTGCCATTTTACTATGGCCCAGTCATCACTCGATTGGGATCCATTCATGTAAATGACATTTTGAGGAAGCACTACTTCAAAATCATCTCCCGCTCTTGCTTGTGGTTTCTGGTTTTTGTCTAGGAAATAATTCCGTAGTTTTGTTAAAATGTTTCGCATATTTTATATTATATAAGGAATAAAATCACGGGAAACAGTCTATTGTACTGTGATACAATAATGACTGGTGACAATTTTCAAATTTTGTCACATCTTGACATAGTTTTGTTTTTCGTCGGCCGGTACGATTTATATATTTATATAATTTCAACAAATATCAAAAGTTTCCCACGCTCAGAGACCAATAGTCACGGTTACCGATATTTCGTGTATAATGGAATCTTAGAAACTGTGAAATTATTACAAAAACAATCATTAGAAATCCTTACATTTTATAAACTTTTAAATCATTTCTTAAAATTTAGCAACAAAGCACAGCAATAACACAGCTCAACAGCCATTTTTTGAGCAATTGTAGTTTCAAGATTTTGTATTTGCTCTGAATTCAAAGGCATAACACCACAATTTCTTATAAAATTTTGTATTTCATGGTCAAACATGCTAAAATGTCGGATTTACGGTGTTTTTCAAGTGCTATATCTCTGACTTCTTTCAACTCAGTGCTTTGAAAAAATTCCTATGTGTTCAGTAAGCAATTATACATGTGTGTACAAAGTTTGAGAAGATTCAGAGTTTTCTAGCGATTGTGAGAAAATAAATTGTAAAACATCAATTTTTATCGGGAAAATGAGCAATACCAATGAAAAATTGTATGTTGCAAAAATATGCTGATTTCCCTCACTTAAAATTAACCAATTATTAATGAAAATTAGCCCTACTTACTTTGATCAACCGTAAGATACTGCAGTGCACTCGCCGCATTCCCATTATCATCAGTGACAGTAATCTTGAACACGTAATTACCCTTCGTGAGTGAGGTAACATTAGTCACGCTACTATTCTGAGAGACAAACACAGCTGTGCTAGGACCTTCCACCTGACTCCAGTTGTAAGTAACAATCTTGTTATCATCCGTACTCTGGTTTCCGTTGACGACCACCCAGGTTTGCGGAAGACTGATTGTAATATTTTCCCCAGCCTTAGCAACCGGCGGTTGATTAGTCGGTGGCTTGACGAATACATGAACCTTAGCAGTACTGCTCTGCCCTGCACTATCCGTGACCTTCAACTGGAAGGTGTAGACCCCTTCCTCCAAATTGGAAAGCTTCAAAATCGGCGTTCTAGTATCCTGCATATCCACAGCTAGACTAGTCTCGATCTTGGTCCACTCCCAAGTAGTGATATTGTGATCATCACTACTCATGGTTGCATTCAACTGAATATTGTTGTGTGGGAGGTAAACGATCACATTAGGACCTGCATTGGCTTCCGGAGGGTAATCCGTCTCAGCAAGCACCGTGATATTCGCCGTTGCGATAGAAGTAGCTTTGTCGGAATCCGTCACAGTGAGTTTGAAAGTGTAATTGCCAGGTTTATTCAAATCCTTGAGATCTAACATTGGTAGATCAGACAAGTGCGGCTGGTACCCAACTGGACCTTGCTGTAACTCCCAGTGGTAGCTTACAATCTTATCGTCATCCTTGCTAGCTGACGCGTCAAGGAATGCTTCAGATATAGGCAACTTCACGGTTTGATTCGCGGGTGTGATCACGATCTGTGGCGGTTGGTTAATCCTTGCTTGGGCCAATACACTGACGTTCACGAAGGTCTCCCCATAGGAGAACTCACTGGATACATTCACTTTAAACGTGTACAAACCTTCGGACAACTTGGTTAACTGCAGCTCATCCCCATTTTGCTTCTTGATCGCGCTACTGCCTTCCGGTTGGTCCAAAGAAGTCCATTCATAGTTATACTTCTCATTCTCCTCCGGTTCCGGGGAAGCAATTGCCTTCAAATTCACTTCACTCTGGGGTAGCTGGATCTGAGCGTTGTGAACGGCCACTTGTAGCTTTCTTTTCGTGACTTCAGTTGAGGAAGTCACCGTGTTTGTCGTTGCTTCTGTAGGAACCTTGTGGACGCAAATGCCGTCGAAGTTGCGGATGTATTGGTCTTTACAATGGCAGGTCCCTGCTCGAGTTTTGAGGGCATTTTGAACGCAGACTTCATTGTCACCGCAATCTTCGACGCCCATGACACAGCTTTTTGTATAATCTAATGCGGATCCACTTAAGTGCATAGCCTCACGGTACGAGTTCTCGTACTGTTCGTATTTCAAACGTTCCTCGTCATCTACAATTGAAATTTTTATTTTAATAAAATAGGGTTTGCTAGATTCTGTGTCTTTAATATAATTTAACAAATTTAATAGTCTGGGACAGTTAGAAGTAAATAGAGTAGGAATACTCGATAGATGAAGGAATATATAAAAATAATAAGACGGTATGGCTGTATCTGTCGTGAATTTAAGTCAGTATAACGGATTATAGCTTATTAACAAATTATGTTACATAAATACATATATGAAAACATTAAATAATTTTTTTCAGTGTTGCATCTTATAATAATCACTACCACTATTTTTTAACTAATATTTTATCCAGATGTTTTATATTTTAATGAAAATTTCCTAATGCGGCAAAATAATTTCCAAATTGCGGTACGTTTCCCCGCGTCGCACTTCTTCCACTACGCACGATGTGTTAGCATTCCAATTACGCGTATTGAATTCTTTGAACCTTCACTTATGTAATTGTATAATTTCCGATTGGTTCCGAGGAGTACTTTCTAAGCTATAATACCTACTGATTTTGGTACACTCGTTTTTTTAGATTTAACCCTATGTAAACCAAAAAAAAAGACATGTTTACGTCAAAAATATTAAATATATACAATTAACCGAGTGGATATTGTATATATTTTACTGAGCACCATTTATTGTGGAATTGACTATACTTTCTTAATCAAGTATTATCGCAATCAGCGATATTAAACAACATCGCATGCATTGAATGTGCTTGAATCATTTGCAATTGTTTGAATTGTTTGTAATTTACATGCATGATATTGCGCAGGCCAATATTGACATAAATTTACAGATACTTCATTGTGTTTCATTAATGAGAAAATATTAAATCTTGAAACAACACTAACAGAAAGGCTTTACATGCATTAAATTAAATATTTGAAACACGGCATAATTCATTGTAGTTATACTTCAAGGAAAAATTAATTAACGAGAAAGAGAAGAAATCAATCATATTTTGCATATCAAACGTCCTGAATGATAAGAAATATGTTTGTAGGAATAATCCTAAGCATAGTAACGATATTTATTAAAATGTTAAATCTGCTTTCGGTCTCTATAGTTAAAAAATGCACAAACAATACAAAATCATGCAAATGCGAATAGGCCTTATATTTTAACGATTTTAATCAGCATAAAATACGAAATAAAAATACAAAGAATACAATATAAATATTGAGCTCCCTTCTTGCATTAATAAAAATAAAAACTTTAAGGAACATTTGCAAGGGGGTTAAGGCACAGAATTCGCAACATTCCCCAAACATTTAGGGAAGGTACGAAAAACCAAACACAAACCTTAAAAAAGATTAATAAGGCTACACAACTTGATAAAAACTGTACAAACAATACATTATCATCTAAATGCGACCCCTACATATAAACCACGAGAAATTATTCATTTTTTAACAGTAAATTTATGTATAATTTAAGAGCTATTGTGCAAAATGCTTGATAAATCACCAGAAAAGATATCCCACGGCAATACTACCTTGCGTGTACGATCAAGAAGTTACTTTACTAACCGAAATTTTATATGTAAGGTATTTGAAACCTTCAAACAAGGCAGCATGCGCCTTGTTAACATTGCAATGTTATTTCTATGTGTCTAGTGTTAGTTGTTCATTGTAATTTCTTACAATTTCTTCATATACTCCCATTTCAACTTATATTTTTAAAATTAATCACTGGAAACAGAAATCTCCTAAACCGTATAGAAGTATCTAGCATTATCTAAAAATCTCTATTACCCTCTACAACCGTTTTCAAAAATGTTTGCAAACATCCAAAAATGCCTAAAAATATGTAAAAAAAGTGCAAAACTGTCTAAGAATCACTAAAAATGTCTAAAAATATCTAAGAATGCTCAAAATAGTTTAAAAATTCCTAAAACTGTCTTAAAATGTTTAAACATTTTTTTTAAGTCTAAATAAATATAGAAATTCCTATAAATGTCAATAAATATATTAAAATATCTAAGAATATCCAAAATTGCTACGAATCTCTAAAAATGTCTTAAAATGCCTAAAACTACATAAAAAAACGTCCGAAAATGCCTAAAATTATTTAAGAATGTCTAAAACTGACCATAAATCTTTACAAATGTCCAAAAATGACAAAATAAATTCTGAAATTCTAAAATGTTAATAAAAACAACTAAAAACGTTCAAAAACGTCCAAAAATGGCTAAAAATGTCTATAAATTCGTAAAAATGTCTAAGATTGTCCAAAATTGCTCAAATATTTCTAAAACTCTCTTAAAATACCTAAACCAGTGCAAGAATGCCCAAAATTATTTTAAAACATCTAAGAATTCCTAAAAATGTATAAAACTGATCATAAATGTCTAAAAATATCCAGAAATGCCCAAAATGCAACTAAAAGTTTTTCTTACTACATAAGGATGGTCAAGTTTACTTTTGCATTATTTACTTCAAAGAATACATTTTTGTTTGCCAAACAAAAACCTTCATAACTTCAAAACTTCATAAAAATGCTCTACAACTAAAAAATTTACAAAAAAAGACATTGTCATCTATATGCGACCCCACATATGAACCACGAAAAATTATTCATCCTTTTACTGTAAATTTATGTATAGTTTAAGAACTACAGTGCAAAATGTCTGATAAATCATCAGAAAAGACTTCCCTCGGCAATACAACCGTATGTGTACGATTAAGAAGTTACTTAACAAAACGAAATTTTATGTGTAAAGTATTTGAAACACCCAAAGAAATGCTGCCTTCTTTGGGCGAACATCGTTAACATTACAATGTTTTTTTTATGTGTCTAGTGTTAGTTATTCATTGTAATTTCTTAATATGTTGATACTTTAAGAAGTTAAAAACTCATATATTCCGGTTGGAAACAGAATCTCCAAAAAGGCTTATCTAAAAATCTCTATAACCCTCTACAAACGTGCAAAATTTTGTTGAAATGTCTAGAAACGTCCAAAAATGTCTAAAAATATATGAAAATATCAACAAATGCTTAAAAGTGTGTAAAAAACTGCAAAAATGTTAGACATTTTGATTAATGTTCAAAAATGTCTAAAAATTATTAGAAATATCGAAAAATTTCGCAAAATTCCTAAACATTTTCTTAAATGTCTAAAAAGTGTAAATAAATATAGAGATTCCTAAAAATGTCCATAAATATATAAGAATATCCAAGAATGTTCAAAATTGCTACTAATTCCTAAAAATGCCTAAAACTATATAAAAAAGTCCGAAAATATCTCTAATAATGTCTAAACCTGAACATAAATGTTTACAAACATCTAGAAATGATAAAAAATTCCTATAAATGTTTAAAAGTCTAGAAAAACAACTAAAAATGGCTAAAAATGCCTATACATTTCTAAAAATGTTCAAGATTGTCCAAAATTGTTTAAATATTTCTAAAACTGTGTTAAAATGCCTAAAACTATCTAAAAAATTGTTTAAAACTTCTGAGAATTCCTGAAAATTTCTAAAACCGACCATAAACGTATAAAAGTATCTAAAAATGTCCAAAAATGCAACTAAAAGGATCTACAAAATTAATTTTGCATTATTATTTCAAAGAATTCAAGGAATTTTTGTTGCCCAAACGAAAAAGCGTTATTTGCTCATTGTAATTTCTTAATATGTTGATACTTGATATGAAGTTAAGTTAAACTAAAAATACTATGAGAATTTCCGAAATGGAACTATCACCACTTCGACAATAAAATCTTATGTGTAATTAATTATAAAATAGATCCTTACCTATTTGATTCAAGACATTCTCCCAACTGTTATCCCCCACAGCCCTAACTAGCACCATAGCAAACTGATTTCTTGTAGCAACATTCGGACTTAAAATTGGCAAACACAGTTCATTGTTTGTGCAAGTGATATGATAACATTTGTCATCAGTCATGAATGCCACATTGCAATCAGGTTTACTGCAGCATACCATAACACATTGCTTAGGCATGAAAATATCATCAGCTTCAATGAAGACTCCTATAAAGAACAAATTTATGTATCACAATTGCACATTATTTGCACATTACAATAAGGATCAGTAGTTACATACCTGCTGAAGTATTGCCTTTCGGCACAGCACCCACGAACCTCTTCTGGACCTGCGGACATTTGTCCAAATCATGATATTGTGCCCACGCAGCAACAGTGATTGTTGCCAACCAAAATCCCACACTTATCCACCGCATGTCTTTCATGACGTGTTTGCCCATGATCGCTTCTTCGTGGCCGTTCTCATAACCTGCCCACCACCCACATAATCTAAACGAATTGTATATCGAACTGATAACGCGCCTGTCGCACTAGCTGAGCTTAATTTTGCAGTGTTAGCAGTAGGTAAATAGATAAGTAAACTTGGTTTGTAATAGTAGAATATGTGTAAACTTGTCCTATACTAAAAGGTGGTTAACTTGGGCGGCTGATGAGTAATTTCGGTGGATGTTTGTTATCGCGTGCGAGTGCAAGCGTTATGCAGTCACTGGTAAATCAGCAGACGGAATTTTCGCGATCAGTCACAGCAGTCGATTGCGTTCGCGTTGTTTGCGGTGTCAGTGCCAATGTCAGCTGCCACTCCGTCACAATAGCCACCATAGTTACAATCGTTACAATGGAATCGCCGGAATCGCTTCGCACCCGGACAGTAATGAATGACATTGCGCGATTGTGCGCAATTGTATCAGAATTGTCTCGTACTCATTCATTTCTTTTTTAGTATTTGTACATACAATGTCCTATTACAAGTTGCATGATTTTATGCTTTGCTACATATTGTTTATGAAATATTCCATTTATTTAAATTTTAGTCTGATAAGCTGGAATTATATATAAGAGGAATTTATATGACGAAATATAATCATTTCAAGTTCGGTTATCTACTCGATTCACTTACAAGGTGGCGTCTAATGTGTTTGTTGGGTTGCATATGTTAGGAGTGCACATTACCGATGTTACCGGTTATGCACTTTTTTTTATATATATAAACAATTATTGTTTTCGAAAACATAGTTACAATCGTTACAATAGAATTCGTTGGCACCCGGATATTAATGAATGACATTGCGCGATTGAGCGTAATTGTATCAGAATTGTCTCGTTCCGTTCATTTATTTTTTTAGAATTTATACATACAACATTCTATTACAAGTAGCATGAATTTGTGCTTTGCTAAATATTGTTTATGAAATAATTTTAGTCTGATAAGCTGGACTTATATATTAGGGGAATTTATGTCATTAAATATAATTATGTCAATTTCAGTCACCTACTCGATTGACTTACTAAGTGTTTGTTGGGTTGTATATGTTAAAAGTGCATATTACCGATTATGCACTTTATTTTTATGTATTTAAATAATTATTGTGTTGGAAAACCAAATATATAATATTAAAATACAGATAAGTAATATTATCACGAGTTACAATATATAACACAATTGCATTCTTGCTTGTTTTGATTTCGAAACATTTTTAATTATAGCAAATATAACTTTTTGTGCAACCGAGTCAAATTTAAAATTAAAAATTGCAGTATATCATTCAAACCGCTATATTTCTACTCATATTTTAGGACAAATGTATTTGTTGTATTTATTTCCCAGTTTGCTTTGTTAACCAGGCGTTGGTAACTGGTTTAGTATGTTCATCTCTCACCCGAGGACGCACATTGTATTAAACCTGTAATATTATGGCGAAGATCCAAGAATTTGAAAAATCACTTTTGGTTTTGGGTTATAAGTTGGGATGCCAGGTGTTCTATATTTAACATGAGTTTCCTATAATTGACGGCTATCTCATATCACAAATTAAGGTGTTAAATATGAGAGAAAATCTCAAATTTTCCGGCTTTAACTTAAATTTTTAAAATAAAGAAAGAGAAATCTCCAAAAACGTCTAAAAATAACTAGCATTATCTAAAAATCTCTATAACCCTCTACAAAACTTGCAAAATTTTTTAAAGTGTCTAAACACGTGCAAAAATGTCTAAAAATATCTGAAATTGTCAAAACAGTGCTTAAAAATATGTGAAACAGTGGTAAATGTCTAAAAATGTTCAAAAATGTCTAAAAAACACTAAAAATGTCTGAAAATTTCTAGAAATTTCTAACAAGGTCTAAAAACAGGTAAGAATGTTCAAAATTGTTTGAAAACTCCAAAAACTGTCTTAAAATGCCTAAACATTTTTTAAATGCCTCAAAATGTCTAAGTTTATATAGAAATTTCTAAAAATGTTTTAAAATGCTTAGAACTATATAAAAAAAGGCCGGAAATGTCTCAAATTATCTAAAGATGTCTAAGAAGTCCAATAAATGTCTAAAACTGACCAAAAATATTTACAAATATCCAAAAATGACAAGAAATTCATAAAAATGTTTAAAAGTGTATAAAAACAACTAAAAATGTCTAAAATATGTTCAAGAACTTCTAACAAATACCTAAAAATAACAAAAAATGTCAAAGAATGTTTAAAAATCTGTAAAAAATTGGAAATTATGAGAAATGTTAAAAAGTGTATAAAAATCGCAAAAAATTATGAAAATTTTCTAGAAATTTCTAAAAAATATCTGTTCAAAATTGTTTTAAAAAATCCTAAAAATGTTTAAAAACGTTTAAAAAATAGCTAAACTTAGCCAAATTTTTATAACGCCCTAAAAATATCTAAAAATGTCTAAGACTGTCCAAAATTGTTTAAAAATACCTAACTGTTTTAAAATACCTCATACTATCTAAAGAAGTCTAAAAAGGCCCACAGTTATTTTAAAATGTCTAAGAATTCTTAACGACATCTAAAATTGACCATAAATGTTTAAAAATGTCCAAAAATGTCTGAAAATATCTAAAAATGTCGAAAAATGCAATAAAATATTTTTTCTACTACATAAGGATCTTCAAGTTTACTTTACTGCATTAATTGGTCCAAAGAATATACCGGGTGGTGACTTGACTGATACACTATAGGGATTTCAATGTAACTTTTTGAAACGTTTAATTATTGGCTTCCCTAATTATTTTAGAGCAAAAGTGTATGTAGATTTTTGTAGAGAAAAAATTGTAAGTTCAACCATACCATTGTTTCCTTAATTTTTCGAATTTTATAATGGGAAGAAATAGAAAAATAGAATTTGAATTAATAAAAGCTTTTCAGGTCCACAAATTAGTTATACAACATAATGAATAGCAAATGATAAAGAATGTTGTTCGATTTTTAAAATCTTTTAGTTTT
>JAODVP010011979.1:0-12028 GCA_025400035.1 Tetradonia laticeps
ATAAAATATTAATTTTCTAATATCATTAGAATTGACATCGGAATTTAACTCCTTCGTATACAGCCCGTAACCAAATTCCAACTGCATGCGCTCCGGGATCTGGATACTTATAAGTCACTGTCTTCATGGCGGCAATTTCCGCATCCGCGACAGCATTTTCAAATGCTTGCAAAATGGGCATACCGTCCAACCACAATTTTTCCTGTAGCGTAGTAACGCATGCACTTAAAGGCGCTAACATATTACAGGAAGAATCTTCATTTTTTGTATAACTAAAACCCAATTCCCCATAGTCTCACAATCAGTTAGAATCAACAACATGCGCACTTACCTTTTCAGATCAATAACAACATTTTGCAAACACTCCACCCACACGGTTTCATTAATCTCCTTATCTTCTATGTCAATGCACCCGAATGTGTTCGCACAAGACTCAAACATGATTGAATAAATTGCGCCCAGGGATCCACTTATCGTATCACACACTTTTGATAACATTTTAAAGAAAGTAAACATGTTGCAGAGATCAATCCCAGGTGGTTTCATATTAATCCCTTTCAGAATAGTCTGTGCCACAAATTCCAATCGCATGCCAATATCACCAGCGCCATTTTCGGAGTCCATGATGTCCAATTGTTTCCGACAGGAAATCAGTGCATCACACGCAAACTGCAACACTAGGAACAATATATTACTGTGTCTTTCATTCAAAGAAGGACCTTTAGGTGTTATGCGTGGATAACTCAAGACTTTAATCCTCGGTTGAATGTTCGGTTGTGCCGTGGAGTCCACACCAAAGTTCCGCATTTTCCAACATGGCGCCTCGGTAGGAAAGTCTAAATACTCAAGTAACTGGTCACTGCTTTTCATCACTGTCACTGTAAACCCCTGCAAATCGACTGCGGTCATAAACGTCCCGACATAAATCCTTTTAATCTCCACATTCATCGAAATTAGTTTCTTGAGCAGTTCAGTTGTAAACACATTTTCTTCCAGCACAGAACAACACATGTTATTAACCATAACCACAACACCAGCGCCAGAGTCAAGGACAATATTCTTACTCAATTCCTTCACGATTTCTTCAATTACATAACTAGCATTAAGACATTTCAACTTACTTTTACTATCGTGTGCTATCGCTGTTAATTCTCCACCTAAACTTGCAGTGTTCACATCAGTACACACGCATTTTGAATAAATTTCAAGTGTACAAGGTTTGAGAACAAGTAAAGCCGTCGCCATGTCCTTCTGCAACTCGGTTGTATATTCATAAACTTCATCCAGACTAGCACTGAATCCATCTGTCATTGCTCCAGCCACTTTTATGGTGATGATAGTTCCGGTGAGTCCTTGCCGTTGATCACTTTTCCATGGTAATGGAGGTTCGCTACAATCATCGGTGGTTAAAAGACACTTGACTTTTATATCCTCACTGATGGCTTTTTCCACAGCTAATGCAAAATTCAAAGCACAGCATGATGTGTTTTGAATAATGAGAAGAACTCCCCAGGGGTTTTTATACGCCATTTCTTTAATGACGTTGAGAATTTCATAGGTCGTCGGAGATCGGAAGAGTTCGCCTTGGATTGCAGCACTGAGCATTCCTCTCCCGACATAGCCCGAATACATTGGTTCATGGCCGCTGGGACCACCGGAAACGATGCGAAATGTGTCAGGATCGGCGTAGTCCTTGCGAACTACTGCATTACCAATTTCCAGTATGTTGATGTGAGGATACAGTAGAACAAGGCATTCAAGTGAGTCTTGTGGTGCTGAGGCAATGTCGTTTAGGAGACGGCCAATTTCATGCGGTGAATTTGTCATATTTGTAGAATTTTATCACACTTTTCACACACTTTATGCAAACTAGAATTTACTTTACCGGCTTACTTTGTGAGGTTAGATACTACGGGTACTACATTTGAAAGACTTGGAATGTTTGGAATCTTTGTAACGTTTCTAACCTTTGTAACCGACTGGAAAGTTTGAATGGTTTGATCGGTTTGATGTTTGAAACCTTTGAAACTTTCCATTGCCAATATCAGCTGTTTATACAGAGTTGTACTCGTTCTACTTACATTAGAAAGTAGTAAAATGACCTTAACACACTTACCTTTTGATCAAACACAAACCTTCCACTGTGATCACTTGCTTGTTGCATTATTTTTGGACGTAATTTACACTGGAAACAAGGGACGCTAATTTCACGGATTACACTACATTGATTGTGCTCGAGGTGCTCGATTGGCTGAGCTGATTTGACACGACGTGTTGCCTACAGTGTTACCAACACTGGGAGATCTATACCATATATAGACCTCCCTACAAGCAATATAGGAAAATGAAAATAATAAATAAATTTTAGTTATTCAACCACATACTCAAAAATTGGTACAATTAACATTAAAATACAGAACCACATACTTTCCAATTCATGAAATCATAAATGAGTATCTAATTGGAGGCAAAGTCTGGTTGATCCATGATTTTCAGAACACTCTAACGTAGAATAATTAACACAAACTTATTTGTACTCACTCGATAATGAAATTCAATGTTAACTACGTCAACTACATTAGACTATTTTAGAAATTAGGTTTCTTAAACGATAATGGACTAGGATAGTATGACGTCACCCGTGGAAGCTGGTGATGAAATATTTCCAAATATTTAAACCCAGAGAGATTTTAGTTTTAAGGATAACTTTATAATATCCTGTTTTAAAATATACTTTTCCTGCTCTCTACTTTGCCTTTATTCTCTGCTTTATTAATCGTATTTTGTTTAACAGAAAGTTCAGCAAGTGATACTTCGTCACCTGTAAATTGTATGCCTCCTAACCTCACATACGTTTAATGTGTTTTTCTCAGTTTTCACTAACTAAAACAGTATTTAATATATTCCACAGACATCGAAAAGTCCTTAAAAACACTGAATATTACAGCAAAATGCATTTCAAATTTCTCTTATGATAAAATACATGCCGCACAGTTTAGATAATGCCTCCACTTCCGACAGTTGGTAACACTGGCGGCACCAGCCTCGCGAACCAATCGGACATCCATCAAACATCATTTAAAGAATTAGATCAAAATTATCATAAATATTCACATAACATTATATTGTTTTTAAAGCGCGTACACTAATTTCTGACAATTTATTTTAATAATTGATGTTTGAAAGATTTCTAGATCAATTTCTTTGTTTAAACATGATTTGAACTTAGTGTTTGCCTACCTTCATGGCGATGTCCATCCAAGTGTTCTCACTTCATGTGAACTTTAATCAAAAATAATTATATACATATTTATAGGTATACATTACAACAAATTTATTATGTTGAAAAGAAAATAAATAAACTGTATCCCTCGTTATTGATAAACTGATCAAAATTTATCATCAAAATCATTGACACTTCTTAGGATAACTCAAAGCCAGCCTGTTGCTCAATGGCAGATAACAATTTTCTCTTCAACGTTTCCTCATCATTAATCAATGGTAACTTCAATAGATTCAAGCAAGTACTAGCTGTCGGCATGCGATCTTCTGTACCTGACGATTGGATACCAAACGATGGGTTCAACTCCTATACCAAACAACAAAAAAACATATAAAACGTCAATACAATGCAATACATAACACATGCTTTGTTGTTTTATTATATAAACTGTATACTACCTTAAATCCCAACAGTGGCGGCCGTGAACAACTAGTGACAAACTTCAACAGCATCTTTTTCTGTACATCGCTGAAGTTCTTCACCGTATTCCAAAACATGACAATAGTTGGATGGTCAGCGGTATATTCCCCACCGTAAACAGTGAAATTTCTCAGATCGTCAATGTCAATCTCCTGAGTATCACCCGAAATAACCACTTGCAACTCGTTGTGATTGAATAGTTTCAACCAGAGCAAAGGAACTACTGAATTAAGTCCTTCGCGGAAAGCAGCGCATTGTTTCTGCAACTGCGCATTAAGTTTGAGATCTGCTAGGCAGTGAATATAGTCATCACGGTTATAATTGGTTACTGGAATATTGCTACCGTTTGGTATCAATTCATATACCTTAAAATTTAATGTTATAGTGTATTAATTTATATATAATGTTAAAATTTGTAAAGTAATTGTAAACATCATAACTGAAGTAAAAACTTACCCTGGTTTCACCTAAATCATTATGAACCAACGTAAAATCCAAGCCTAATTCTTGCACGTCGTCTTTAAAATCTCGCAGATACAATAAATTCCTGTACAGGACCGGGTCTAGAGATTCTAGGTAGTAAGCACTAGCTCTGTCTACTAAAAGTTTCGCTAGGAAGAACTCTGCTAAGGGTAAATCAACCAGAATGTTCTCATATAGTGCCTGTAATGAATTTTACAGTAAATAATTACACTGTGGTCATGTTTCCGGAAAAAATATCCGCTCGGTTGATTTTATTTAGTACAGAAAAAACAGAAATTTTTTTCATAATCAACCGAGCGGCTTTTTGAGTCACCGTATGTTATAATTAATTCTCTCACAGGAGAGATTATACTTACTTTCCCCACTAACCTCCCTATAAAGTAATAATGCTCGATAAAATTATCAAACAATAAGTGAACTTGAGGATTGGGATACAACATGTTGTCTCCTGTCAATAAGAAGAACCCACGATTTGGATCAAACGCAGTTTTCAATACTTCATTAATAAACTCTTTGAAGATGCCCCCGCCATCAATGCCAGCCTCCTCTAGGCCTACATTATTGATGAATTGTATACGTAATTTATGACGCAGGTCTTCATCTGTAAAAAATTCAACATTTTTAGTATCTAACTACATATAAATACATATAATATTGAAATTTATTGAAATTATACCATTTCGTTGACTTAATTTGTCAAAAGCATCTTCATATAAATAAGCCCTGCGTACAGTGATTGGAGTATCGCTGAAAAACTCACTACGCATCCTCGATTCAAGATTACCAAAGCCATAATAGCACAACTGACGGAGAATCATGACGCGTTGATTGAACTCCAAGAGAAATGGAAGTTCTTTAAGAATTGCCAATGAACGTTGCTCTATTGTTGAGAGTGGTGGTAAATTTTCATCTACACAACAAACAATTAGTTTGTAGTGGTACACACTAAAATAATGAATTGAGTAATTATTACCATCATCACTACATGGAACAACTCCGTAAAATGGGCGTAGAGTCTTTGTGAGGTAATTTTTCTTAGCCAAATCAGGCGATACGTGAATCTTCCGCTTTGTCCAAAAGTTAGGCGCACAGAACTTTTTACGCAAGTCTAACATATGCAATTTTTTCACTGCACGTAGAGAGCTATTATATAAATGTAAAGTTTCGTGAGTGATAATAACAGTATGGTTGGATCTGCACATTGGGTATGCGACGTCAATCAGGGTGATGGCAACTTGTTTCAGTAACTCTGAGATTTCAGAGAGTTCTTCATTGCTGAATGTGTCGCTGGTATCACTTCTCTCTAATCATGCAAAAATAATAATTTAACATGTATATTAGAATGGAAGATTTCTTGGTCCCAATGTTATTTAGGGAGAATTCAAATTATAAAGAAAAGATTGGGACTCGAACCCGAATCCATCAATTGCCGGTTGATTGCCTTACCAATTAGACCATCAACTCCTCCTTTCTTTACAATTTGAATAATCCATAGTATCAAATATTAAAATTAATTAAGTGTATACATATTAAGATTAAATTAAGATAAATTATGTTAAATTAAGGTATACAAACCAGAATCAGTTAAAGTTTCAGTGTAGAAAGTAAATAAATCACAGAAAACGGAGACTGGAATTTGGGATTCTTTCCATTTATTATTGACAGCTATTGTTTGGGAAATAGAGCTATCAAAGATGTTTTTCTCATCACGTTTAATGGAAAGCCATAATTTTCGTAAGAATGTTCCTTTCAATGCTAACATGTATACCAACCTATAAATTATTTACAAAGTAACATTACTCCTCTTAATATCGCAAAAAAAGATTAAACAAGACTTAATTCAGTCAAAATAGCTAAAATATTGACCAAAGCTTGCATAAATTCGAGAATAGCTGCAATTTTATATGGGTGGTAAGGATAGTACAGCAGCGCCACGAAAAACTAGATGCTAATTAATTTATGCAAGGTAAGAAGTTGTTTTACCTTAAGTATTTGCCTATTAGATTCTAGCCCTTTTAATATAGGCAACCAAATACTATTCAAAAACAAATGCAAAACAAAATAATCACAAACTACTTACACGAATTTCCTAATAGCATCCTTATAAAGCAGGAGAAGATTGTGACACAGTTTTGTAAAGTACTCCAGCAACTCTTCATCATCACAATGCTGCATATAGTAATTGAGCAATTTCTTAACCCGATCGGAATTGTTAAACAAAATAAGATACTCTCCAAGTGCGAAACTATCACTTGAAACCTCCATCGATTCGTCATCACTGTCATCATCTTGAATTGAGAGGTAATTCACCTCATACAAATGAAACAGATTCTGTGTGAGTTGAGACAGAAGTTTCACATTTTCCTTGCAAACTACAACATTGACAACTTTAAGTTTTTACAAATCGACTTAAATTGTATCTTTCTACTTACCATAATCAGCAGGTTCTAAGCACAACATACAATATAGTATATTACTAGTCTTAGCGATGTTTTGACCACAGATGTAAGACACAAAAGTGTGGTATGGGAAAATTCTACACTTCACGAAGTATGGAATAAGACAATTCTTGACTTTTGTCGTGACTGTTGGAGACATAAAGTACTCCACGAATTCAGCAGACATGGAACGAATCATTTCTTCGTTCTCACTCGCGGGTATAAAACGGAAAGGTTGTTCTATCACTTGAAGTATTAATAGTAGTTGATCTGAATCAACAGTTTTCTCAAAAATATTGTGTAGAATTTTGTAATACCCTGAAAATTTAATAATGTATAATATCTATTTATACAAACTACTCCGTAAAAAGGCAAAAACCAACCTGTTGATGAGATTAGATAATGTAAAACCTCAGCGGATTTTGAAAATTCATTCAACATTTGAGCTCCCAACAAGAAATTCTTATTGAAAGTCATCAAATACAAGCATTTTCCTAACAGTCTCTTAATTAACCAATTAAATTTTGAATTATTCCTCATTTTCGTCCAAATATCTTCTTTTTGTGCCATTAGCATATGACAAATATGCTCCTTTTTATTAAAAGAAATGAATGAAATTTGTTATAATGTAACAAGTCGTAAATCCTATTTTTATATTTACTTACAATTCTGGCGAGGTCATTTTCTGTATGATAAAAAAACAATAACCTACTCAGCTGAGTATCCAACACTTGATTTTCGCATATACTGGCATCAAACATCTTCCTCTGCTCCTCCTTGGCATGCTTACGTATAAGATAGCTTCTAGCATATGACTGAATAGACTGCGCACTTTTTACCCTGAGCCGATCGTGTTGGCGTTTCTGACGTTCTTCATGGGCTCTTTGCAAGAGTGCTTCACGAGTTTGTTTCTTGCTAGAACCCGACAAGTTTTGCTCAGGTCTACGGCTGAGATTGCCTTCGAAGCTATAGGACATTTTGAAGGCTACAACAAATAAAAAGCCCATTTAGTTATATCTATTAATGTATGGAATATAGATACTTCTTACCCATTTTGACTGTGTTGATATATTGTTGGTTATTCAATTTATTGCACGAATATTCGCTGCGTAATCTCCTAAACCTCCGGAACAATCAGGAAAATTCAGGAAGTTTTGAGGAATAATGTCAGTGTCATGTTTTTATGTTTGACAGGACAAAAACCCGACATGCAATTGTAATGGAAGGGTAAGCAAATGTTTTTCGACCTTAGTTAATGACGCTTATAAAACGAAAGAATTGAATGAAGAATAACTGAGCTCTAATGTAATATTTATAATGAGTAACTCATATATTAATTTTTGTATGGCTTTCAATCGATGAATATTAAAATCATATTTTTAAGATTTCATTTAACCTAGGCAACTTACATTACGTCTCGTTATTCGGAATATTAAAAACGGGAGAGTAAACTTTGGTTTACAAAGAAACCTTAAAATAAATGTATAACTATTGAAAAATTAAACAATTATATCAAAGTCACTAAATTTGGACAAATTTAGTAACTTTGCAATTATATGATATTATGTTTTAAATCTAATATTTTTTTAAATGTAAAATGTACATATTCCAAGCGGTATTATAGCCCTAGGCAACCCATTTTACATACTACTTGTAATACCGAAGAAGAACAAAGATTCGAGGGTAAATATTTGCCCATAAACAAAAGTATCAAGTCGATAAATAATATATTTCAATAAACTATTATATTCCCAGTAAAAATTTATAAATGTAATAAGTAATATTTAAAATCAACAATCCAACAATGCAAAAGCACCAGTGTATTACTTGAAATAGATCAGCGTGGATGCGTCGAACGTCAATAAAACATATATTATAATGCATTAAAAACCTGGCACTTACAGAATATCATCTTCATCACTAGACATTTCTCAATAGACAAACATTACTTTATATACACATAAAATATCATGATAATTAATCATATCGTTATTCTCCACTTTCTCATGGAGAGACTATCATGACCTAACACTATATGTAAGATCCTTACTACAAACACTCTTGAAGCAACGAAGTTGCTATTATCCAGGGCTCTTCCCGAGGACGTAGACTCCAAGAAAGTCTTTGATGTAGTCGTAGGTCGCAAAGCTAATTCCTACTGCAATAGGCCCTTTGATCCAATTCATTGAAAGTCCTTTGTAAAAGCCTCGAAAACCTTCGCTCCTAAAATGGCATATTATTTAGGAACCAGCATAACTATCATAACTAGAGGTTTTAACGACAGGATTGATGAAAATTTCAAATCACTTCCGATTGAAAACCACCCGACATTAATGAAATTTGATAAAAACTCAAAAAATGAGGATTTTACCTGTGAATATACTCAAGCGTGCCTAAAATCGTTTTATATTTAAAGCAATCATCACACTGCATGCGTCTTCGTACGATATCCAAAGGATAACTGCTCGTTTGGCCGCAAATTCCAGCACAAGCACCAAAGAGTAACGATGCAACAGGTCCTGGTTTGTTATCGTCAATATTTTCTTCCAAAAAAGTAAAATATTAATTTTTCCATTCAAATTTCAATAGAAATAGATGTGTCTTACCTTTATATAACCTCTTCAGGGTATCATATGTGTAAAATGAAAAACCAGCGTACGGTATCACCCCAATTATCGTAGGAACATAACCTCTGTAAAACGTCAGAAACCCTTCATTTCTATAAATTTTGAGGAAAACCTGCATACAAAGAACATGTTAATTAAATATACAATTCTCAACATATTCAACATTACTTGTTGTAAACTAGAATATTCATCTTTTGGAGTAACAGCCATCCTTGCTCTCGCTAAATCCAGCGGATACGTTAAAGATTGTGACGTAATACCAGCCAAAGAACCTGCTAACAACTGTTTTGCTGGAGAATTCCTATAAAGACACAAATCCAGTATGAAAAATGATGTTAGATTAGGTTAATGAAGTTAATGTTACTTAATATTACATTGTATAATCAATGTTGAGTACTCGCTTCCATTGCTCATGCGCAGAGAATTGAATAGCAGCATAAGGAACAATTCTTGCCATGGTAGCACTGTTGCCTCTCCAAAGAGCAATAAATCCTTCTGTTCGAAAAGTATCCACTAGAAATATCCATGCTTTTCTAGTTGTGTAGACTTCAGAACTTCAAAACACAAAGAAGATAAGATAAACATTAAATATATAAGACCTAGTCTTATAGACAACTTGTCTTGTAGCAACCTAAGTTAACAATATCTAATAAATAGAAATAAGTCAATACTTACGTTACCTGATTTGAAAATTAATCTTTGTGCGATCTAATGGTGCGATCGATGACTTGGCAAGGGCACCAGCGATGGCCCCTGAACAGAGACTGGTGAACACCATCCCGTAGTTAGATATCCTCTCGTGATTCTGCCCAGTCGCTTTTTCTACACCCATAGTAGCGTTGCAATGCGTGCATTTGCCCAACGCACATCAGTATCACCTCATCAGTATCATATTGGTTCTACAATCAAGTCAACACAGTGAACATAAACCTTTATGACATGTAAAATGCAATAAAGTGTGATTGTTGTAAAAAGAGCTTCTTATTACATTCGTATAACTACTTACACTCACTATTAATTACTTACTGACTTGCTAACTTACTCAGTGAGTGAATTGAATGTAGTATGATAAGTTGCAATGTTGTTTTGGATTACAATCTAACCAAACTGTGCATAACTGTGCATGTTTCCTTGAATTTAGTGTGAAATATCATGTATATTCCATACTCGCATGAAATAAGTCCAAAGGACACAGTTGACACGGCATCGAGCAAAATATCATCAACATACGCTTGTGTTTAATAGCAGATAACATTTCTTATCAGTTAGAAGTGCATTTTACGGAGAAATTTTCTACTGTATGAACATCTTCCAATGATATATTTTCAAGCTTTTCAAGCTAAATTTGTTTGTTTCAATAATTAATGTGACATGTTATTGTAGAAAATTGAGTGAAGAATTTCTGTCCATCTGATAAGTTAAAATTTCTTACCTATTTATAAACTTTCATGTAACTTAGTGTATTAATTATGAACTCAACTACTTATATTTTGAATCACAAAAGCTTGTTTTGAAGTTGCAATCAGTTGCACACAAATATCCACAATATCTAAAATTAGCACACGCACTTCACAAAAATCAGTCCCAGCATCACAGCAGGTCGAACTTGAAATGTTAGTGGCTACATAATTTTTACATCCCCTCCTCATGTATGCCACTTCAACCAAACTACTAACCAGATAAAAACAGATAATAACAACGACTAATAAGCAAACTCAATATTGAATACTGCGTACATGAATGTATACGTACATGAATAAATATGACTGAAAATCAATTAGAACGTAGTACTTGTTGCCTATTCAGGTAATTACAAGGTGCTAATGAGGTATTGCATACCTGTTGCTCGGATTCACATTCACGAAATCGTCACAGACATGATACATAAGTGGAATCAAGTACAACAAGTTAACGCAGTCACCAAGCATGTATAAACACGGTTTGTTTACTTGGATACCGTTTTCCATTTCCACATATTCTTCGTCTCAGTTAGTACCTCTCACTCCCTTCTTACATCACTTCAATTTGTAAATAGAATGTGTTTATTGGCGAACTTGACAAATTGCTTTGTTGACTCATTCATCAAACATCGTTATTAAATGTTTTTAAACACAGAGATTCGAGATTAGTATACACTAGATTATTCACTCCACAACTTCTATTAGATAATAAATTTCCTATCTTACAATTTAGGTTAGAGCTGTATGACACGATGCAATAAATATATTTATTTCTCTGATTTTGAGTCTTCTGTGCGGAAATTGTATCAGATTATATAATACGTGAAATTTATGTATACATTTTCACTCAAAGGAATAAATTTATTTCTGTGAGTAATAAGTAGTCGTTATTTTCATTATGTTATTCTGCAAAAAAACGCTGAGGTTTTGAGTGTATATGCAGAATGTTTACAAAAAGAGTGCATCTCAAAACCTCTGCTGGTTTTTACAGAATAAATCTTGAGGCTGTAATATTGGGAAGATGATAAATTGTATGCTTTTATAATAAGAAAACTACTAAACTAGTGAACCGCACGTTGTTGCTGGGTGGGTGTCTATTCATTTTTAATAGGAGCAGCTTTGGTTGCTTACATCAAAGGTTTACGATGTGTCAAATAAATCCGGAAGTAGTAACTTTGAAATATGCGCACACTGAAATTTAGTACTTATGATACCCGAGGCTGGTCACGATAGTGCAATAATATGCTTGTGCAAATTTCACAGGACCCATGTTCATGACAACGCATATTGTAGGAAATGTATGTAAATTAAAAACAA
>JAODVP010012201.1:0-36792 GCA_025400035.1 Tetradonia laticeps
CAAAAATAACATTTCTAACTTAATTATAAATAACTTCACTACTAATGCTAAATTTGTTTAATGATGAAATTATTACTTTCAGATGAATTCGTTACTCATCTCCATCTTCAAGCTCATCCTATTCATTCACAACGTAACGCCAGCATCGAATTTCTACCGTCCATGCGCAGAGATCTCTCGCGAATTGCGCCTGCCTTGTCAGTGCGCATTGGGGCCAGTAGAATCAGCCCTCGATGGCAACCCAGCGATTAGCGTCAACTGCGACCGAGTGGTTTTCCCCGGCGATTTTCCCAACCTGCCCTATGGTGCACCCATTGTGTCCTTCCGGCAGAGGAACGCGGGGTATCAAGCATTGCCGACGCAAGCCTTCGGACAGTCCGGTCTTCCTCTCAGATCCTTGGACTTCTCCGGGAATTCACTACGTCGATTGACGGACAGGTTACTGAATGGCCTCCAGGATAAACTACTAGAGTTGCGGTTGTCTGATAACTTATTGGGTGATACCCTCAATCCGATTTTCTCCAGCAGTGAGTTTCATGGACTGAGGCATTTGCAGTTGCTGGATTTGAGTGGGAATTCTATCAAGAGTATTGAGGAAGGGATTTTGGAAGGATGTGAGAATTTACAGGTAGATTTTGAGAAGATTTATCAAATACAAATATTAATGGTCTTGTCTTGCCTTATCTTACAGGAGTTGTTTTTGGATAGAAACAGCTTAACTGCAATTCCTGGCGCTTCGCTTAACGGTCCTAAAGCGTTAAGGATACTTAGCATTCGTGAAAATCGTATTAGTAAGTTGTTTAATTAGTTAAGTCTATGTTAGATAAATAAAAGTCCATCTTATATAGATATCATCAAATCGGGTGCATTCCAAGCTCAGAAAAGTCTCGACATCATTGACTTAGGTCGTAATCTCATAGCTAATGTGGAAGGAAGCGCTTTTGAGCGTTTGGATCGCTTGAAAAGCCTCAAATTAGGACATAATCGACTCACAAAGTTCAATAGCGATGTGTTCCAAGGTGCTGAGCAATTGCAACAACTCGATTTGAGCGAGAATTTCATCCAGGAGTTCCCAACAGTTGCGTTGAAAGCATTCATGAACTTGAGATATTTAAACTTGTCTTCAAACCTGATCCAAGTAAGGAATTAACAGTTAGAGTAATACATAGATTATGCTATGATTAATTTCAGAATTTGGACAACTCTGACCTGATAACCTTGGTATCTCTCTACCAATTGGACTTAAGTCGTAACAATATAGCAAATATTGTCCCGGGCACTTTCCTAGGCTTGAAACAGTTGAGGAGTTTGGATATAAGTGTCAATTCCTTGAGAACCGTAAGTTTTCACTATATTTATTCCACAATTATTTATTAATTTATGGCATGTATTATCATTGACAGATTGAAGATGATGCATTTGAAGGCCTTGATAATCTAGAACACCTTAACCTTAAAGACAATAACATACTCTTGATCCCTGCATCTGCCCTTGGTCGTCTGCCAAGGTTAACTAACCTCCAATTAGACTACAACCGCGTAGCTGCACTCTCCGGTGACATTTTACGTTCCATTGCCGAGAGAGTCACTACACTGGTCTTATCTAAAAATGTAGTCAGGGAATTACCTTCTGGTACCTTCCAATACTTCCAGCAACTGCAACACTTGGATCTAACGAGAAACCTCCTCACATCCCTGAATACTGATACATTTTCCGGTCTGGAAAACAGTCTACTAAGTCTAACACTATCACAGAATCGAATTAATACATTGGCTGGTGCTCCACTGCAATTGTCAAAGCTCGAAAAGCTGGATTTAAGCGATAATCATCTCGGTGAACTAGCCCGAAACGCGTTTACGGCCTTACCGAATCTAATGCACTTGAATTTATCGCGTAATTCACATCTTGGGAACATTCCGCAGGTCCTACTGCATAATTTGGAGAATTTGAGGGTTGTGGACTTGTCTTTTATCCATCTAAAACAACTCAGTAGTGATTTCCTAAGTCATAATCTGTATTTGGATAGGATTTACTTCAATGATAACGATTTGAGCGAAATCCAAGATGGCGCATTCTTCAATCTACGGAATTTAACCATCGTCGACTTATCCAATAACAAAATTAATAACATTCGACAAGGGGCTTTCGTCAACGTGATGAATCTCAAGGAACTGTATCTTAGGGGCAATGAATTGACTTCTTTTAAAGGGGAGTTTTTCAATACTGGGACTTCTTTGGAGGTCCTAGATATATCCCACAACCAACTCTCGTATTTATTCCCCTCGTCGTTCCGAATTCACCCGCGGTTAAAGAAAATCATCGCTTCAAACAACAAATTCAACTTTTTCCCTGCGGAATTGATAGCGACGTTGCAGTACCTCAATTTGGTAGATCTCAGTCACAATGCATTGAAAACTATTGAGGAATTAGACTTTGCGAGGTTACCACGTCTCCGTACTCTATTACTGGAAGATAATCACATTGAGAGTATCAATGAGATGGCATTCCATAACTCGACGCAGCTACAAGTGATTGATTTGAGTTATAATAATCTAGAACGTCTGGGAGAGAGGACTTTCGAAGGTTTGGTAAGGATTGAGAGACTTAACCTCCAAAGTAATATGTTGGCTGATCTCCCTGAGACTATTTTCGAACGAGCTCGGGTTCAAATGTTGGAAAATATTAACCTTGCGCGCAATAAGTTTGAATATGCGCCTTTGAAGTCCTTGCAGCGACAGTATTTCTTTGTGAATTCGGTGGATTTATCACATAATCAGATCAAGGATATACCCGCCGATGACAGCACGATGGTTAACATTAAGCGACTGGATTTGTCATTTAATCCATTGAGTGAGGAGACAATTGAGAGCATTTTTGGAGAGCCGAAGACTGTGAGAGAGTTAAATCTTGCCGGAACTGGGATTAAGGAGGTTTCTAGATTAGAAACACCATTTTTGAATTCTCTGAATTTGAGTTTCAATAACATCTCGGCTTTGGACAGTAAAATATTTGAAAGGACTACTCTCCTAGAGAATTTAGATGTATCAAATAACAATGTCAATGATTTATCTAAATTCCCCAGTATATGGGGTGTTCTGAAAAATCTGCAAGCGCTTAATATATCTGGAAATCCTATTATAACCGTCGGTTCCAACGATTTTGAGGGTCTCAAATCACTGAGATACTTCAGTCTGAATGATTTAGTCGACTGCACACGAATTGAGAAAACTGCGTTTAAATCCACGCCGAATTTATCTATTTTGGAGGCGTATAACTATCCAAAGTTGGGTTATCTGGATGTTCCAGGCTTGTTACAACATCTTCCTTCATTGGAACGCGTCAATGTTGAGGTTAAAGACGCCGCTGTTGGTAGTGATCAGCTGCAGAGTATTCTCCATCCTAGATTGAGAGAGTTGGGTTTGCATGGTAGTAGATTACGGAGTATCAGTTCTGGGACTCTGTCAGGTCTTAAGGGACACTCGGTGATGATCAGATTAATGAACACTTCGTTGACGGCTCTACCCCCGGCTTTGTTCTTTCCCGTGCCGAGGTCGAGTCATGTGACTTTGGACGTGACGGGAAGTCAACTGAGTACCTTGAACCCCCAGTTGTTGGTCACTTTGGATGATAGAAGAGGTGATTTGAAAATCCAAGGATTGGAAACGAATCCGGTGATTTGTGATTGTGGTGCACGAGCTCTGCGTCGCTGGTTGCCTGCACACATGACGATGATCAGATGTTCAGCGCCGGATCATCTCGTTGGAAAACTGTTGGTAGAAGTTGGTGATGATGAGTTGACTTGTGATCCTAGGAAAATTACTACCACTACCAGCACAACGACAAAGACTACTATGAAGTCTAGCACGGCTAGAGTTGTTCCGAAAACCACCGAGCCTGAAATTATCTGGTCGATTGCAGCCACGGAAAAATCGAAAGCGAAACCAACGGCGAGTAAACCAAGCACTACGGTGGGACAAACCACGATAAACAATGATGATACATTGATTATAGGTATAGTCGGCGGTGTGGTTGCGTTCATTACGATTTTGATAATTATTATTTGTATTATACGATTGAGGATGACTGGCAATCAGTATCGTGGTGGTCCACTTGCAAACGGTGCTACCGTGGGACCAATAGGACCCGTTTTGGGGCCTGGCAGTAGTTGCGCTACTTGTAGTGTGAAGGGAGCGCCACCTATGTATGCGGTACCACCGTATGGACCGGGGTATGCTGCGACGTTGCCGCACAAAATGAACATGTCTGGACCACCAACAAGTCGCACAGCGTATTCTACTATAGGTAGAGTGCCTTACTCTCAACCTTATTTCATTGCTGCTTATCCTTCGGATGAAAAGATTTATCGGTAATATGAATAGCGAGGTGAATATAAACATGGGGAGTTAATATTATGACGGATATGCGAGTAATCAGGGATGGAATTGAATTGGAATGCGAAAACACTAGTACAAATATGTTTTTATATTTTTACTTGGAGAGCATGTAGGAATTGTTTTTATTTTTGTATATAGGACAACAGATGGTTGGTGTTTTCATTAAGCAGCCATGGTTTATCTATTTGCATATATATGTGTCCACAGGCAAGCAATTATTTAATTTTATAGGTTATAGTTTAACAATCCGTTATATATAGATTATATGTAGAGTTTATTTTATGAGGATCCCGTTTTAATTGTACATACATTTAATATGACAATAATTCATACGTAATAATTATAATTCAATAATTAAATTAATAAAATCAATAAATTAATTTTTGTACTGCAACCCAATATACACCAGCCTTAGAGTTCCACTTTCACTGTTTGATTATAAAATGTCACACGTTCGCTATTCGTGACTTGTTGTTGTTTCTTGGATGTTTAAAAACAGTAAGGAAATTATTGTCACTGCTTATTGTTAGTTCAATTTGACGTAGTTTACAATCTACTCCCTCGTATACTCATGTGTTGTTTGTGTAATTGTAGATTGATTGCAATTAATACAATAATTCATATATAATAATTAATGACGTAACAGGTAAATAACTTAAATCAATACAATAAATATTATAACTACATATGCAACCCAAAATAGCCCTATAATTACCTAGTTCCACCTCAGTAGTTCCACTTGCAGTTTTCAGTCGTAAAACGTCATATGTGCTCTTTTTCTATCTTCTTTTATCCTGTATTTATAGATAGAGTGACACAGAACATATTCTCGCTTGCTCAGTTAAGCGCTGTTGAGTGGAACGAATCAAAAGCAGGGGCGATCAGCTGTCATTCACCCACCCGCGTCCTCGTTTGTTGTCCAAGTCAGTAGTCGAGATCGTCGAGATTGTTGAGTGAAGTGAGTTTATTGTCCGCGCCGTCCGCGATAATGAAAGCATCAATGCGAATATTTGCGGAGCAACCGCGACACTACTCGTTGACTAACATTAGCTCGCGTTTTTAGTGTACGCTTGTATTTATTGTCATTCGCGACGAACGGACGTCAGTCCAGTCACTAGTTACAACATCAGTTCATTTCCGTGCAGTGCGACATTAAATTCGCCGTAATTGTTCGCGAATGGTGTATTTAATTTAATCAAAGTTTACGTGCTTATATCGGCGGATGGAGGTGTGCGACTATCTATTAATTATGATGTAAGATTCAACTCACACGAGGTTCAAATATCTCGCTTCATCTAAAATTTCACTTTTAGAGATAGAATCGTTCACATTCTATAAAAAGCTATAATAAGCTATAACAGGTTAGTGAAAATCAGTAATCAGCTAAATTCCGCAATGACCAATCAACTCAGCTTGAATGAAACCATCGAATGGGGCGACCACATGAACAACTCCTGGTCTATAAAAGACGCAGATAACCTTGCGTCCAGAGATGTGGTGCAGGCAATGTATGAGAGTCTGCTGACCAACAAAGAGATCAAGCAAATGCCAGAGCCTGTGATTACGTACAATGACATCCAAATCTTGCCCGACTTTCTCTATGAACTGCCGCACAAGAGCGAACTGGAGCAGTACATCGTCTCGCTACTCACCAATCAACTAGAGCTGGCCAAGAACGTGTGTTCATCGACGCCATTCGCCACCATTTTGAGACAACGTCTGTTGATCCTCAAGAGGATTTATCACGCTCTGGTCTGCCGGTTTCATGAATCTGAAAAGGCGCAGACTATCAATCAGAATGTGGCGCAAGCTGCTATGCATACAGAAATCTTCTCTGGGTCGCAGGCTTTACTAGAAATAGGAGTTCAATCAGGTTTGAGTCTTTTCTTTGCACTGCTAAGACAGAATTGGCAGGATTCCTTGATGTTAGGCACACAACCATTGTGTAATCCGGTGTTGAGCACTGCAAACGAAATTATTGATTTGTTTCCTCCGTTGTCTCTATCAAATGACGCGCAATTAACACCTCTGGGGATTAAATGTCTGCATAAAGTGTCAGCGTTCCTGAAGGAGGTTGTGTTGAAAAATCAGACTGTGGATATTTCGGGTAGAGTACTAGCTTCGGAGTTACTGTTGTCCTTGGCGTTACAACGCGGCTCGTTACGATATTTATTAGAATGGGTAGAGATGGCCTTCGATGCGTGTAGTCATGAGTCATTCGTGCAAATCACAAGTAAAAAATTCAATCTTAACCTCAAACATCTGCACTTGCAAAATGCTTCGGAAACATTCGCTTCCACTGATTGTGAGGAACTCGGGATTTCTTTATATAGTGGAGCTTATCGACTGATGGAAAACCTTGTCGAAATGGCCATTGATTACGGCGATTCATACACTTCATCACTGTCGCCCCCAGTGGCTACTTGTCTCAGTAGCATTAGCCCTACGTCGCCTTTTCCAACACAATCTTCCACGGTTACATCATCTACAGTTACAGTCAATATTAGCGTATCGGCTAATACGAATACCAACACGACTACAACCACTACCACTACGACCAAATCATCCGAGAGCAATACAGATTCGTGCGATGTCTTCGTTTGGGGTTCCAATTCCTCGCACCAACTAGCTGAAGGCAACCAAGAGAAGATTATGATCCCCATCAAGAGTAAAGTTTTCCAATTAGTGCAAACAGCAGAAGCTGGTCAGTATTGCACGTTTGTTATTCATTTCGATGGCAAAGTGTTTGCGTGCGGGAAAGGCTCCTATGGTCGGTTGGGTTTGGGGGACTCTGCAAATCAGAACCTCCCCAAACGCGTTCTGATTGATACTAGCGTTAAGATGGTATCCAGCTCGAAAGGCAGTGATGGCCATACATTAGCTTTGACTGAAGACGGTAAAGTGTATTCCTGGGGAGATGGGGACTACGGCAAATTGGGTCACGGGACCTGCACCACCCACAAACAACCCAAATTGATATACGGCCCGTTCGAGAATAAGGTGATCAAGTGTATACAAGCTGGATACAGACACAGTGCGGCTGTGACTGAGGACGGGTTTCTGTACACGTGGGGCGAAGGGGATCATGGACGGTTAGGCCATGGTGATGTCTCGGAGAGGCAAATACCCACGCTGGTTACCGATTTGACCAATGTGGGCGGTGTGGCTTGTGGCAGTGCGCATACATTGGCTGTGTCTAAGGATGGGAAGACTGTATGGTCTTTTGGCAGTGCAGATTCTGGGAGACTAGGACATGGCATGATTGCTAAGGTGTATAGGCCGAAGGTCATAGAAGGATTGCAAGGGTCCATTGTACGGAAAGTATGTGCGGGCGCGCTGTTTTCTATGGCCTTGACTAAAACGGGCGAGGTGTACACATGGGGTAGCGGGGCTTGTTTAGGTGTGGGTTCTACCGATTCCATGTACTTATCACCGACGTTGGTGGCGGATTTAAACGGGCATAGGATTATCGACATTGCAGCTGGCGACGGTCACTGCTTAGCTCTCTCGGACGAGTATGAGGTATATGCGTGGGGCACGAATGCCATGGGACAGTGCGGACAAGGCCATACGAATGGCCCCATCACAAGACCACACAAAGTGGGCGCGCTTGCTGGTTATCACATAAGGCAGATTAGTGCGGGTACATCACATTCATTAGCTTGGACAACTTTGCCACTTGAGAACCAGCAAATTGCTAGACATAAACCTTTCTGTCTGGATCTGCACGAGAAGACTTTTGAACTGTTGAAAGTGTTTTTGGATAAATATGCGAAGGATTTCTACGCTTCCCACGTACCTCCGCCATTTACCAACAATGTAGAACATCACCGGTTTGTGTTGTTGTGTTTGAAACTGCTACATACACATCTAACCTTGTGCAAGAGTGGAGGTTTGAATAAGAATATCCTAGGGTTAAATGCTAAGCCCCTTCGGAATATTCTATTTAGTTTGATTGATACTAAGACTCCAGCGGATATAGACCTGAAAGTAAGGGAGGTTATATGCGTGGGTGCTGGACTTCTCTTACCGGATTTGCGAGAGAGGATTGAGGTGTTGAACGAGCAACTTCCGATTGGAGCGGAGTTGTCGCATGGACAAGAAAAATTACTGCGTATTATTTTGCACAGTTTGGAGGAGCCTGGGCAAGTTGCTGCTTTACTTGGTTTTCGCAGTGGGAGTGATAAAATGGAACAGAAACATCTGCATCTTACTGAAGAATTGATGAGGACTTTGCTGGTGACCTTTAGTTGTCACATTGAAGAGATTCTAGACAGTGCTGAGGAATATGCGCAGTCTTGTAAAAGCTTCCAGGATAAAATCGACATTGGAGAGAAATGGAAGACTCCATCAAATCCTCACACGCCATTGTTGAGGAAACTGCTTTCATCGTTACAGAACCATCTGCTAGCTGAGTTTGTAAGTCAGTCTGGAACAGAGAGCTCACTGGATGTGAAGATGTTGAAGACGCATCTGAATCATTTGTTTCCATTGGCAACCACGATCATTGTCAAGGCCAAAAATATCATTGAACGCTATCCCAACTCTTTGAATTTGCTATTCAATGCACTGATTGAGTCCATCGCTGGGTCAATGCTGTTGAAAGTCTTGAATTCACTATTGTTGCTCGGGAGTTCATTTATGAAGGATATGCTGCCCATGTTATTGGTGCTCATGGAAGCTTTAGACCAACTCAATAGGTTGTTGCCCATAGACGTCCTCAACGATATTGACTTCATGTCTTCGGGATCAGCAACTCCTACACTAACCCAGCTTACGGACCAAGCATGGATTTGGTTGACGGACCTCGAAAAGACCTGCTCGTTACTTATCGGACAGTGTTTGGGGGGGATACTGATCGGAGAACCATTGGTCAAGTCCGAGGTCTATACCAGCAAGTGGTTGGTAAATGTGATATTCTCTAATGGGTTGTGCGACGACCGTGTGGACGTTACCCGAATCAATCAGATTAGCATCTCTGTGATGGCGAACGACTACGAGCAGATCTTTAGCATTATCGGGAACTTTGCCAATGAGCAGCATAACAACATCAAGGGGGCGTTGAATCTTCCAGATCAATATGACGAGGCTTGTGCTTGTGATATCCAGAAGGACAATGAAGATAGTTTTTATCGTGTTATGGTGGAGGCAGCTGGTGTTGGGGGTGATACTTTCTATGTGGAAGAGGATAAGGATTCGGTGTTGGTAGACACAGTAGTCAGGTGTTTTGTGTTTACCTGCCTGAAGCATTTTGGATTGTTAGGGAGGACTGCGGATACCGGGTATCTACAGGATATCTACAAGTGTGCTTTAAGCCTGCGGCAGAAATTGTTGAACATTGCTTGTCATTCGAAATGTTCGGATGAGGAGACCAAGGAAGGTGAGGATGAGCATGCAGAAGACGAACCTAAACATCATCAGGAAAAGCATCAGCAATCCGAAGAGGAAAAGGAGACTGAGTTTTACGAAGGCGTTAATTATTTGGACTATAAATTCTACAGTTACTGTAAACACATTTTAAGTCGGACTTTATACGTTTTGCTATGTCTAGAACCACTGTCATTTAGTGTCGACTTGCATTCTTCCGATGAGGATCTCAAACATTTACATTATGTGAATGCGTACCAGCCGGTGGATTTGAGGAATGAAACAATGAGGAAGCTCTGTGGATACTTACTGAATTTTATCAGTAATGAACCCGCAGAGAAGCAGCCCTTGATTAGTAAAGGGGATAACACTAATGGATGGTGTGCAGAGTTGAAGGTCATCAGTGATGCGCTGGAGATACAGAAGGTACGGGCGTCTGATCGACTCAACTCTTTGAAGCTGATGTATGATCTCATGTTGAAGAGCCGGAGTGATCCTAGCATTACCATACATAACTGTATACAGCAGCAGTTGTTAGCTGGGTGTTTCGGGCTGTTTAGCACCAAATCGGAGGAATCTTGCACGCAGTTGCATCATTATCTGGAAGGAATTAATGCGTCACCCGTTCGGACTCAGAATAGTATCCGATTGGTGGTTCATGATATCTATAAGTTGCTAGTGGAGTCGTTGGAGAGCAATGCGGGGGATTACAACAAGAAGCAATTGCAGTTGTTGACTATCTTTGCGCTGAGTACTCGTTATCAGGCGAATGATCTCACCTTGGTGATTGAAAGTGGTTTATTGCCAATTCTAATGGACATGTTTAGCTATCTCATGGTGCCAAAACATGTCGTGAGTAAGACGCAGATGTTGAATGTTGCTGCATTACGGTTGACTCACATTCTAGGAATGTCTTGTTGTTTACATGCCAAGGATATCCCCGCGGACACAGTGGCGGCCGTTATGGATAAACTGTTTGGTCAGTTTAGTATGATTGTTGTCAACAAACCGGATTTGGAGCTGGACCAGACTAAGGAACAACTCACTTACATTAAGTGCAAGAGTAATTATGATAGATTAATGGGGGATTTCCTGATTTTCCTAAGGATGTTGGCTACGGATAGTATGATTCAGAAATATTTGGCAAAAAAGAATTGGATTGATACGCTGTTCATGGTGCTGCATAGTAAAAGATCTGATATGGAGTTAAGGATGAGTCTGTATGGCTTGAGACCCAAGTTGATTGTACTACAGATTCTGCAAATTATCCTGCCTGGGTTGAAAAGTAAGCATGTTGATGTAGCGCAGAGAAATAGCATCGTTGATAAGCTGTTCACTCAGCTATCTTTTGAAGTGTGGGGGATTATCAACGCTTTGGATAGGGAGGATCTTAAAGGAGATTTGCTTAAAGAGTAAGTTGTTAGGTTAGGATTTACTAACATTGGACTTGACCAACATTTTCTTTTTTGTCTTTTGAGTAGTAAGGAATCCCAGGAGGAAGATAGCATTGTGATAGAAGACTTTGGGTTTGATCCGGAGAAATGTCTGCACTGTTTCATCGAATACAACCTTACGTTGGTGCATGATGCGGGTGGGAGGGGTTACGGTCTAGGGTTGAGTGCAATGAAGAGCGGGTGTTACCAGTGGAAGATTTTGATTGTCAAGGAGAATAAGGGCAATGAAGGGACTTGTATCGGCGTCGCGCGGTATCCGATCCAGGATAGTAGTCATCGGAATACACGGGATATGTGGTTGTATCGCGCGTATAGTGGCAGTCTTTATCATAACGGCGAGTGTGATTTGTGTTTGGAGAGTTACACGCAGGGTGATTATATCACCGTGGTGTTGGATATGGAAGCTCGGACTTTAAGTTTTGGTAAAAATGGGGATGAACCTCGGGTGGCGTTTGAGAACATTGATGCCAGTGAGTTGTATCCGTGTGTGATGTTCTACAGCAGTAATCCGGGGGAGAAAGTGAAGATTACAGATATGCAGGTTTGTGTGGCAAATATATTACTCATTTTTTCGTTAGTTATTCTCTGTAATTGGTAACTGTCTGCTAGAAAACCTTGCTAACACTACACGAATCCCTGCTGAATGAACCACTTCAAAAAAAAAGGGTTTTTTAACTGTGGAAATTTGGAATGAAATATTATTATTTGATTCATTATTCGAAGAGATATTAACTTTTGCAGTGAACATTACTAAAATCTGAAAATTCTAATTTTCCCTATTAGGTCATAGGCCACCAGAGAGCATACCAAACAGGTGAACCCGAATTAGCCCCAATGGCTGCAGTTCTGTCTGAATCTCTCATTTGCTTAATACGTAAACTCCACGTATCAAACACCTGGGTTGATGAAATTAACTCCGCCATTATTCATCGCCTCAAAGAGATTAAGACCTTGTTTCCCATGAAGAATGCGTCAGCAATTGACATAACTTCGGATGAGGAACCCTCCCTCTCCGAATGTTTTAAAGGCATTGACTTGGATAAACTGTGTTCGCATGTGTGGTCTGCAATGGCTGTGATTGGTGGGTTTGACCGTGGTCTACGCATGGGAGGTTTCTGCAAGCTTAAATCCTCTGGAAAGCGTGGAACTGTTTTGGGAATTGTCAAGCAGGGGATTATTCCCGTTAAAGTTCAATGGGAGCCTGATGGGGAGATTGCCGATGTGAGCTCGGCAAATCAAATTAATTTCGTCGAACCAGAACCCTTCAAAACGTATCGACTGAATGGGTTGACGCCAGAGATTTTGACGCATTTGGCAAGATTGAGTGGGATTACGGATGAGATCAGCATGCCTGTATCTGCCCTGACCAAGGAAGAGGAGGAGTTGTTGATTCCGGAGAATTTTGCGGAGAGGAAACCTCAGGGAGTGGATCATAATCTGCAGAATCAATGGAAGTCCAATTCGGAGTCTACATTGTCAACCAATCAGGATCAGAGTACAGCAGGTAAGATCGGTTTGCCCGGTATGTCTGGGTTAGGTTTGGAGGCCACTAAAGGGCTTACGCGAACAGTTGAGTCGCTCACAAATGAGATGGTCTCTTCCATCATGGGCGAGGTGAAAAGAATCTCTGAGAAACTGGTCACGACCCAGTCTGATACCAGGCTGGACGATATTGAAACTAGGAAGTGTGTTGAAGCAAAGCGGAATGAGGCCCGCCTATTGCAGAATAAACTGTTGAAAATTGAAACGAATGTGATGAAGCTCTCTTTCCTGCAATTTGCAGCTCTCAAGTGTTTACACTCTGTGCTCACGTCGAGCAAGTATTCGGAATTGTTTTTGGTGTCGAATAATTTTAATTTACAAGTGGGTAATGAAGAAATGCGAGAGGTGGTAAAGAATATAATGCGGTCCATTGCCGAGAAAAGCATCGAGCAGAGCAAGTTGCGCAATGTGGTTAGTGTGGATGAACTGGAACGTGCTGCTAGTGTACTGCACGCGAATTACATCAAGTGTAAAATTACGGGTATGTACAATGAGTTTAAAGCGGTCCTGGATCAGGAGGTGGCTGTGCCGAAAACGCGGAAGAAATCTGTGTGTAGTTTGCATAATACCGGGGTTGGGCTCGGTAATAGTGCGAGTGGAAGTGCGGGTGCGGTAGGCAGTGTTGGACAGATGTTCAAGTTTCGACCTACGACCGCATTGGCTGTGAATTCTTGTCCACCGTGGAATATTCTTGATCCGTATGCTGCTGCACAAGGTTGGTAGATTTCATTAAATCTTATTTTTGTTTGTGTATTTATGTGTGGATCAAACATGCTTAAATTACATTTAACAGTGCAATCGTCATCTGCGCCACGATCGCGTCGCTCCATCTTCTTTAATAATTCCGATTTCGATGAAGATTTATGGTCGGTGCGCCGTCGATCAAACTCCCCTCCACCTCCTCCAATCGCGGCCCCATTGCTTGAAATGGGTTTCACTCTGAGGCATATTCTCAAGGCTATTACCGAAACTAAGAGTTCGGGAGAAGTTAGTGCGCATACCATTAACATGCTAGCTACTTGGATGATTGAGCATCCGTCTTTGGATACCTGCGCTGAGGAAGGCCGTGGTCCTAGTCAATCTAGTCAAATTGCACCTGGCGCTTGCGGTGGTAGTAGTAGTGGCAATAGCTGCAGATCAACCGCAGGTGTAGGAGCCAATGCAGTTAATAATACCGGTGCTTCAACATCTGCAACGCGTCCCAGCCCTCTTACAAATGACGATCAGAACTCGTCACTCACACAATCACAGGCGCAAGGTCAAACCAGTTCCCAACTGAGGAACATGTTTGCGAATCCTAAACTCCTGCAGCTAAGGAACATCGCGATGATGAACCGTCATAGACAGAGCACTTCTGATGACCAGGATGTGTTGTATCCTAGTAGGGTAGGAGGTTTGAGTATGAGACGACGGGGATGTCCCGATGTGCGTGGCTACTTTGCCGAGAGGTCTTCAGAGAGGACAAGGGACAGAGATCGCGAGAGGATGCATGTACGAGGTGAAGCACATCCCTTGATCGCGAGCGGGTTACCTTCGGACAGTGCTGACTCAGATAGAGATTTGCCAGGCTGTTCAATGTCTGCAAATATATCTAATACGTTAGGCTCCAATGATGAACAGTGTCACTGTCAGGAATACGAACAAAAACTGCGTAACTTCCTGACGCAACCATGCGGAACAAGACCAAAGTGTCCCTGCTCGCGAGGTGTTGTACTTAGTAGCGACATTGCATCGTGCGTGTGTGCTGATTCTTCAATGAATTCTAACCATCGCGATGATTTCCTTCATCTATTTGCGCCTGATATTATTTATGACGATTCGAACAAGATAGAGCAAGATGCCTCGAATTTGAAGATCTCAACAGGATTGGAGTTGGATTTTGGAGACATTGAAAAGGTCAAGGCCCATTTTGGGCTTGGTGATGATGTGTTGCAACCTAGTCCTATCCGCGCAGGGCTGTTGATGGATTATGATCCTTTAGGCATTGCATCAGTGCCGACTATTGGTTATGACTCGCAGCGACAGAATGAGTATGAGATGAAACATTTGGGGACACAGGCATCGTTTATTAACTATCCACATGATAGGATCACTGCGTATAGATACCTGACAAGGACTATACACATTCTGTTGTGTAGAAGTATTATCCTGAATGTGTTATGTTTGCTATCGTCGGCGAATTCAGTGAATTTGGTGAGGAGCCTTGAGATTATTGGATTATATGATATAAGACGAGTTGTCCGCGTAATGACGTTAACGGCAATGAATAGAGTGGAAATTACGAATTCTCTACTTCGACAACCAGATGCCCCGTTGCCCTCTCTTAAAAAAGGTTTTAAACTTTCCGTGCCAATGTCGGCGGCTGAAAGCACGTGTCTGGATAATCTAAGTATTGCTATAGCGGCTCTCGCACAAAATGATAACGACTCTTCCAAAATGGTGGTTAATATGTGTACAAGAGACTTAATTATGGCGGCATTCACGCCTAGCACATCTAAATGCGCGTTCGCTGTTACCCAAGCATTGGTATCCATTCTGTCGTCGCATGGCGGATGCTCTCTACTGGACTTACCAAAGGAGGAAGTGGATAATGTCAACCAAGCATCACTCTCTCCATCTATTAGTACTCCTACAAGGTCAAACACCTTGAGTTTAGTTAATGCTCTATCTGCGTTTGTGATGTCACAGCGAGTGTCGCAAGAAAACCGACAATGGGCAGCCCAGCAACTCTTTAAATGTGTCTCCACCCGCATACAGACCTTTTCAGGTCCCACATCAGAACAGGTCAACTATGCAGACTTCTCCAATTATTTGCCCCAGAAGAATACAATTGCGATGGATGGTCATGAGAATCGGGTCAGTTGTGTGGCATTTAATCAACAGAATGGTATGTTGGCTTCCGCTGGCTATGATGGTACGGTGAGGGTATGGGCGTTTGATAACGAGAATCATCCGTATTTGAATTATACTATGGTGTATCCATACCTTGAACATACGCTGGTCTTCCACGAATCGCGGGATGTGTTTGGTTGTGATCTAAGGGATAAGCTGATTAGTGATGTCAAATGGGCACCACGAGGTAACTACATAGCAGCGTCCATGGGGCATATTATCAATATTTGGCCCATTCCGAGTAATGGTGGGGAAGACTGTCGCGATTGGTACATTGACGACCAGTGTAACTTGATCACGTGTGTGTGCTTTCCAAGGTCAAAGAATGACACCCCAGTGGAGTATATCTTGGTAGGGAAGGTGGACGGCAGTGTAACTTTGATTAGTGTGTTTAGGGATCAGAAGAAGTGTGATTCGTTAACGAATTATGCCAGTGAGACTGGTGCGATGGTGAGATTCATCGAGTGGTACCATGAAGAACAAGCCTTTGTTATCGGTTTCCTGAATGGTGTGTTGAAACTGGGGTATCTTCATTTGAACACGAAGATTGTGACGATTAAAGCCCATGATGTGGAGTTGACTGGGTTGAAGTACAGCCCTGATGGGGTTCTCATCGCCAGTGCATCTAGTGATCTCTGCTGTAAGATCTGGAAGGAGACTGAGAATGAAAACAGTCTGCAGTTGCTGCATACATTGAAACATGATCATGTTCCATCTTGTTTGGAGTTTTCTCCCTGTTTGGGCAACTCGACCACTCCTTATCTCTTGGCAGTTGGTACCCTTTATGGGACTATTAATGTGTGGTTGTTACCAAACGCGCAAAACATTCACGTAACTCCCTCGTTGGTGTTTGCTAAGCAGGGGCACAGTTATGAACCGGTTACCGTGTTGCACGTGGACCCTATGGGTTGTCTGTTGGCGAGTGGTAGTCTGAAGGTGGTAAATTTGTGGTCGCTGACTGATGGAGTTCTGGCACATACCATCACTGGACCAGGTGGTGTTGACACGAATGGTCTTAGTTGGAACCGGCATAATAAGCTGTGTATTGCGTTTAATCGGTCTAAGGATTTGACATTGCTGGAGTACGGTCAGCAGGACTATCAGACGTATAGGTCTTTGTATGTGGCAAGGAGTGCTTTATTAAGGAATGGAATTCGAGGATTGTCATCAGCGCCATTCCTAAAAGCGTTTATAACGCAACTGCCGAAAATGCTGATGGAGCAGTATTATAATGAGAAGCTCCATGTGCAGACCGGCATGCAGTTAATGCATTCCAATTATTTGAAGAGTTTGACTTTCCTTGCGTTGTTGTTGAATCTACATGATGTGGTCTACACGAAGCTAAAACCTGTGAATTATATTAATGAGGTGGTGCAAGATGCTCAGTGGTTGGATAACTTCGCCGCTACTGCTCGAATTGGTGAGTCTTTGGTTAAACGTACTGAATTGCCGATTGGGTTATTGAAGGACTTGGACGATGAGGAAAAGTTGAGCGAGAAAGTGGTGGCAATACAGAACACGTTTTGGAGTGTTAAGCAGGATGAGCAGATCATGGATTGGGTGAAGCAACGGCCCCAAGATTGGCAGATTGGGGGTAAATGTACGGCGTATCTATGGGGTTCGAATCGGTACGGACAACTCGCTGCTGTTGCTGCAAAGAGTTCCACACCCATGGAAGTGGAGGCGTTTACTACAGCGAAAAAGATAGTCTGCGGCCATAACTGTACTTTTGTGATTCAAGCGAATGGTACAGTGCTGGCATGTGGTGAAGGGAGTTATGGTAGACTGGGCCAAGGCAACAGTGATGATTTGCATACACTTACAGTGATATCAACGCTGCAAGGTTTTGTGGTGACTGATTTGGCTACATCTGTGGGTTCAGACGGACATAGTTTAGCGTTAGCTGAGAGTGGCGAGGTGTTTTCATGGGGAGATGGGGACTATGGTAAATTGGGACATGGTAACAGTGACCGGCAACGAAGGCCTCGACAAATCGAAGCGTTGCAGAACGAGGAGGTAATCCAGATATCCTGTGGATTCAAACATTCCGCTGTTGTGACAGCTGATGGTAAACTGTTTACGTTTGGCAATGGGGATTATGGGAGGTTGGGACTAGGGTCTACAACCAATAAAAAGCTTCCGGAACGAGTGACTACATTGGAAAACTATAAAGTGGGTTATGTGTCTTGTGGTCATAACCATACGGCATGCGTGTCCGCAGATACAAGGAGAGTATGGACGTTTGGAGAAGGGGATTATGGCAAGTTGGGGTTGGGACACACTGCTACAAAGACAACGCCGCAGTTAGTTGAGGCGCTGTACAATAAAGGAATCATTAAGGTAGGCTGTGGTACTAACCTCACGGTGTTCATGTCGGAATCAGGGAAGGTTTACGTCAGTGGTACAGATAGGATTCACTGGCAGGATGCTACGTTTAAAAGAGGGGATTACCGCCCGCAGGAGCTGCAGTGTTTCGCCGGCCTTACCTTTAAAGACTTTGCAATTGGAACGGAACATATTATATTTCTAACCACTTGCGATAAGGTCTATTCGTGGGGTGTTAATAGCGATGAGCAATTAGGTATTCCACATTCGGTGTTGTGGTTGCCAGACATAGTGACCCAGTTGAGCAACAAAGGTATTACGCAGATTTCTACGGGGAGGACGCATTCCGCTGCATGGACAGCAGAGACAATGCCTCGCAGACAGCCAGGTCTGACGAGTTCGCTGAGTTTTGGTCTTCCTACTGAAATTCCCAGCCAGTATGAGCAATTGCAAGGTTTGACCATGCAGACTATTCAAGCGCGCTTGAAATTCTTGCATAGCTTTTCGGATAAATTGTATCATTGTTGGACATTGATGCCGCTAAGTACGCAGCAGAGTGAACTGAACATGCCACCTTTGGAAGGGTTGGTCTCTCCTGTTTTAAGACCTTTGTTAGCCCCAAGGTTGTACACGTTGCCTTTTGTAAGGTGTATCGGGAAGACTATGGTGCAAGGAAAGAATTACGGGCCCCAAATCATCGTCCGGCGTATTGCTCATAAAGGTCATAAGTTGAGACCCATTTTCGTGCAAGTTGCTAAGCAGGTGATTGAAATCCGCGCCACGGACTTACGTCTGCCTTCGAGAGCTTGGAAGGTGAAGTTGGTTGGTGAAGGAGCAGATGATGCCGGCGGCGTTTTTGACGATACCATAACCGAAATGTGTCAGGAGATTACAACTGGAATGGTACCACTTCTGATTCCTACGCCGAATGCGGTGCATGATGAAGGGTACAATCGAGATAAGTACCTCTTCAATCCGGAGTTGATTGGGGAACAGGATCTGGCTTGGTTCAAGTTTCTGGGAATTTTGTTTGGAGTGGCAATCAGAACACGCAAGCCGCTGGCATTGCCCATAGCTCCATTAATTTGGAAACTGATTGTTGGTGACCCTGTCACCATCAGTGATCTGCATGAGACTGACTCGATGTATGTGCAGAGTTTGACTAGTATCAGGGATATTCACTTGTCAGGAGTGACCGAGAGTAATTTCCACGATGTGATCCCACTGGATTGCTTCGAGGGAAGTAGTTGTAATGGAAAGGTGGTGCCGATTGTGCCTGGAGGGAGGAGTATACCGCTGACATTTGCTAGAAGGCAGCAGTATGTGGATGCGGCGATTAAGTTTCGATTGGAGGAGTTTGATCTGCAGATTACTGCGTTGCGTGAAGGTATGGCTGGGATTATCCCTGTTCCACTGTTGTCATTGATCACTGCAGATCATATGGAGCAGCTAGTTTGTGGCATGGCGCATATTTCAATTTCACAGTTGAAGAAAGTCGTTAGGTATGCATATTTGATTAATTTGTGAGTATGTGTTGCAGTAGATTATTTCTATATTTGCAGGTATCGAGAGCTCGACGAGAACCATCAAATGGTAAAGTGGCTCTGGGCTATTTTGGAGGGTTTCACTAACACGGAACGTGTACTGTTTATGCGTTTTGTGTCGGGCAGGTCACGACTTCCGGCTAATATGGCGGATCTTACGCAGCGTTTCCAGGTTTGATGATTATATGACATAAATTTTTACTGCCTTGCAGTTTTCATAATTCTGCCATTTAGAGTAAAGCGAGGTTGAAGGGCAGCGAAAATTGTAATTTTTTTACAATAAGTACGGCAACAATGTTGATATACACGGTATTTGGAAGCTGGATGCATTGCTATAATAGACCATTTAGAATCATTTAGGCTTTAACGTTTTTGTTGAAAATTCCTGAAATACTTCAATTGGTTGTAAATAATAGCCAGTTGAGATGATAAAGCAAGTCTTATAATTTGCTTTGCTAAACATCTATACATATCATCAGATTAATTTTTAAGTAATATTTGAAGCAAATGTTACTTTTAAATATTGAACATAAGACTTGTGTACGTGTTCTGAAAAAATGGTAGAATATGTTTATTAAACAGCCCAACAAAATGAGAACAATAATCAACCACATAAATGAAACATACTGACTAGTATTTGAGTCACGCTGAATTCAGATCCACAACGGATTTTTCGTACGAAAATCAAGTTATTTATGACAAAAGTTGCCAAAGGGTTTTTCAAATCCTCTATCTTTTGCTCCGTTCACCTGAGTGCTTGGGAAAATACATAGTTGTTCAGTAGGCGATTTTTCATGTGTAAACAGGATTGGAGCGAATTCTGAGTTTAATTGCGATAATTAGTAAATAAATTATAAGAAGTTTGCATTTCGTGCAGATGTCATATGTCGCGTCAATCGTATTTACTTTACAATACTGTTGTGATTAAGTGGTCCGAGCTAGGGATGTCGGAGGGGTACATTAATATTGATCTTTCGATATACCGATATTAGAAAAATATCAATATCGACTTAAACTGCCCGAAAGAGGCAGAGCAGGAGACACGATGATTACACCTGACTATCCATATTATCGATACACCAAATGGCATTGTTTTCCCGGTTATATCCCAGACATATCAAAAAAGTTTAATTTCGTACAGATAGCTTTTTCAATCAAGAATTGTAAAACACGGCAACAAAGACTGTACAAAGACTAATACTAGTTAGCGTTTAGGGAGTTTTCTCATGGCGATAAGCTGCGAGGCGCAGTTTCAAGTCAAGTGGCAACTGCCAGACCAAACACAAGTGCACAGAAACACCTAAACTAAACAAAACTTATTCACGCCATGCGTGTTAACATATTGAAATGGGGTATAGATTACTAATATTTAAGCCTTTAGCGCATTATCCGCGTGCTCAGCTCTTCAGCCCGCTGGAGATCTCTTATTTTTTGCTAATTTGAATCGTGTCGTTAAATTGACTGTTACAGTGTAATTTATCGTATAAGTATGAAACCAAAAGAAATTTGCAAAGAAGTATTTTACACAAATGCATCCTACTGTATCGATTTTGTTGATGCCATCAGTAGGTATAGTTAGTTAATAAAATTATTTCGTTGATTGGTTACACAAGAATATGTGAATATATTGCTCCATTCAGTTGTTTAGTAAAGCAAGTTTTTTTTTCCGAAAGTAATTTTTAAAAGTTTTGGTATGACAATTTTAAATTCGGATCCAGCGCTGGTATAAACAGTTATAGCAATATTACTTCACATATAGGTTCAAAGAATTTATTACATAGGGAATGCACCGCTATTTAGAGGTAACTTTGACTTTGACAATTGTCGTCAAAATCTATCTGTTGTATATAAAAGATTAGTTTTAATTAGTGACCATGAAAACAAGGTGATAAGGAAAATATTTTATCATAAATATTATAACACACAATACAACTGCAAAATTAAATACCAATAACAGAAAATTAATTTTCATCAGCATTAATTTATCTAGGGGAATAAATAGAGAATTTTAAATTTTTTAACTTTGGGCATAAGTAATTTATAGCAAGTTACCGTCTGTCCTTACTAATACACGCGAATTACATATTTTAATAAAATTGATGTTACGGGATACACTTCACATGATGAAATTATGTAAACTACATGAATGTAGACGATAACACTGCGGGTGGATTTTGAAAAAAAAAAAGTCCACTCGGTTGATTTTAGTACAGAAAAAGTCGTAATTTATTGCTTTATTTTTTGCAGTCAAGATATATATTCCAGTTAAGACGGTCATTTTTGCGCAAAAGAATTATCATAGTAATCGCAAATCTTAATGTAGATTGCGTAAAACTCCGCCCACTTCGCGCCGTGAAGAGCATTGATTTGAGATATGTTTATATGAGTACATCCAATCTGGCTTGCGCCAACGCCGCGTGGAGAAATAAAGATGGATGATATGGATGTATGATTCAAGCGCATTTAAATGTGCGTATTTGGCTAGTCCTTTGTGCACAGTGTTTCGCTTGTTACGAAAAACAAAAACGCAATTCACTTATGAAAAGATATGAATTGCTGAAAAAAGATGAAATATTAGAAGTACGTCTTAAACTTACTGCAATTCGATTGGTTGTTCGACACACACCCAATTATTCGCTGATTACTCATGAATGCTATGCAGTTTAAATTCAGAAATTCCAAAACTTTAACAATTTTTTTTGGGAAAAATGAACGTCTGAACTGATATATTTCAAGTTGGCAAAATAAAGCAAAAAATTACGAATTTTTCTATACTAGAATCAACTGAGCGGCTTTTTGAGTCACCCACTGTGTAATTAGCTGAGCGATTGTGTATAAAATATTTATTTAATGCAGTGACACGGAATTTAATAGTGTTGTAATTTTAAAGACAGTGCAAATTATTCAATTGAAGGAAACTAAAGATATAGCGTAAGGGCCATCTTCGTCACTGTTCATCTTACCCTGCTTCACTCTAAACTGCAATTTAGACACTCACCCCTATAAAGTCGCGCTTCTTGTCTTAATATAGTAAGATTACGGAAATATTAATTGCATGTTTTGTGGGATTATTTATAGGTTATGAAAGTGGACCGACTCGCAAATGGCCTACCTACTGCTCAGACTTGTTTCTTCCAGCTTCGACTTCCACCGTACACCAGCCAGGAAATAATGGCGGAGAGGCTTCGCTACTCGATTAACAATTGTCGATCAATTGACATGGATAATTATATGTTGGCAAGAAATACTGACGTTGGACCGGGCTCTGATGACGAATATTAATCACAGTCACATTTCAAAGCGCTGGTTATAATTTTAGACTAAATGATGACAACTAAATTCTAAGTGGGACAGAGACAAACAACAAATCTGTGATTGTAATTATTATATTTATTTAAAGGAAATTTCAAGTTCTTCAAATTTTTCAGCAAATAGAGGGGAGATTATTTTTGTTTTTCTTTTTGTGTGTTGGCGTGATAATTAATATTTACCGGCACCATACTAGAAATGTATCTGCAATATAAATGTTTGTGTTTACCTTGTTGAAGTGTTTAACTAATCAATGTTCAAACTACGAAATGAGCCCTGCATTCCGAACAAATCCCGTGCCGAATTGATGTTTTCAGCAGGGCGACGCGTTTCATCAAGTCGCCATCTTGCACTGTCCATGTAGAAATCTCGGTGACACTGCACTTTCTGCCACCATTCGTCTTTGATCGATTCCATGGTGACGTTGAGGGTGCCGCCATATTCTTTTGGAATCAATTCAGGTGCAATGTAGTCGAATAATGTAGAAGAGTTTGGCGCATGGAATATCAACTGTGCAGAACATCTCTTGTAATAATTAACGTACATTAATATTTGATATTTGGAACTTACAAGTTTGGCCACTTCACTTTTAAGGAAAGGTCGTACAATTGCCATGCATTTATCTAGAAATGGCGTCGTGTTTAATACGTGGATTTGTCGGAGACGCACTGGATGTGCTTCTTGGGTGTACACCATGTATTTTTTGAGCAGCGGTAGAGTCACTCGGGTAAGGTGCCTGAGAGTGGTGTTGTGCATATCAAAGATGGGGATTTCCCCTTCGGACATTTCTTCGTCGAACGACATGCGGATGTCTGCCACCATGAAGAAAGCCTTGAGGATGTCAGGGTACGCGAAACGGTCGGGATCATTATTGGCTAGACGGTAGATGAAGAGTTTGTGGTTTTTCTCAGTTAGTTTTGGTAGTGGACAGAAATCACTTTAAATAACAAATAGAAAATAAATATGTACACAATTTACGCTATGCTCAACATCCAAAGGTTGGGATACATATTTCCTCATCGTCAACGTTACGTGAATCGAGCGATCAGAATTTTTTTGCTTTATGCTTTGCAGCCAAAAATTATTCCAGTTGAGCCGTTCATTTTTCCTTGACGAATTATCAACGTTTTCGAAAATCTTAATGTAAACTGCATTTGTATTTTACTATTCCTCTATGCTGGGTGTTCCGCTTCTTGCGAAAAACAAAAACGTTTGCATATGTTAAATTTACTCGCGAGGATCATTAAAAATTTAAAATATCTGCGGATTTAATAAATTTTCAAAGTTTTCTCTTTCTTCCTATTACCAAACATATTTAAAGTGAATTGCCCATTGAAGACTCTCCTGCGAATTAAATAGAATAATATTCCTCGCGAGGCAATTTCACATATTCAAACACACCTTTAAGCTACGTTTCCATTAGAAATTCTCTTTAAAAAAAAGAAATATTTGAAGTACATCCTGCTCTAATTGCAATTCTATTAGTTGTTCGACCCACGATTCAAAGAATAGGAATACATTATTTCCTCCACCCAATTATTCGCTGATCACGTCGACTTTCGAATGATATGCATTTTACATGCAGAAATTCCAAAACTTTAACTTTTTTCGGGAAAATGAACGCTTTAATTGGTATATGTCTTGACTGCAAAAGATGAAGCAAAAATTTTCTGATTTTTCTGTCTAAAATCAACAGATCGACGTTTTCAGTAACCCACGGTGTTATTATTGGAAAACTCTCTGATCGCCTGGTAATCGGGTGGTTCACGTGACGTTGACGTCGCGGAAAATGTGCGTCCCAATCTTATGGAGCGTTTACATTAGGCGATAACTTGCGCGAATTTGTAGCCTGAAAGTCCAAATTATACAGTGTAAACGCGATGGCGAGCAGTCTTGCGATTATAATTCCGTTAGTAAGCTGTGGATGAAATGTGTTTGTATAGCCACCAATTTATGAACAGCTCCGCAAAATATGTGAACAAACATAATAAACTTTCGCAACGTTTGTCGCGCAATTTCTCGCCTATAAGGTACACACACTTCTTAATGGTGTTATAAGTGTTACATATATGAGATTTCCTCGCAAGGATCAATAAAAAATTTAAAATATCTACGGATTTAATAAATTTTCAAAGTTTTTTTCTTTCTTCGTAATGCTAAAATTAGTTAAAGTGACTTGCCTATTGAAGACTCTCCTGCGAATTGAATATAATAATATTCTCGCGAAGAAATTTCACATATGTAAACACACCTTTAAGCTTGGTTTCCATTAGCAAAATTCCCTCGCTGTTTCGCTGTTCAGCGCTTGTGCAACTTGACACAAATGACATCAATTATTCAGAAATAGGCGAATCAGAGAAGAATTAGGGTAAAAAGTTTAATATTTACATACGCACGAACAGTCCTAGTATTTTTTTCGGACACATCACCGAGTTTCGCAAATGAAAACGTATACACCACACGTAATGAACTCCATGCGAAATTTCAATCGAAGTTCTGCTTAAGGGAATTTCGCTAATGGAAACATAACTTAACGTGCGTATATTTATGGTATAAGCTGCACGGGCGTAATCAAGACTACGGCAGGGTGAGTTCAACCTAACTTTTCATGGAATTTCATAGAATTTTTGCTTTCAGCTCCTCTAAAACCTCGTTCGGCCAGCCTGTCGTCCTGGGCTGGCGACGGCAAAAATTCAGCTCCTTATACTTACCAAAAAATACGCTATACCTTATTTTGCCAATTGAATATTCACCGATAATCTCAAATTTGTACCGAGCTTCAACGCAAATGATATATCGAAATAAATTCTTTTCACACAACTTACACTATATTAAAAACATTCCTCAATGCAGGGAGGTCCGGATCACGATTGTCGAAAATTTCCGGAGCTTGAGCGCGTAGAGTGTAGTTCAAATCAATGAGTACTTTAGTTTTTTCGAGACTTCGGAAAGAGCTGTTGATGAATCGGCGCAATAGCAGATCCTCTACGATTTGAAAAAACATATTTTTAGGTTATGATAACTTATAATTATGGTTATATTATAATGACGTACCTATCTTTTGTGGTAAATGTGATTGTTTCGACAGCCATGCTTTAATAAGCTCTAATAATTGATCGGTGTCTTCCAATCGATGCTTCATATTACTCCCAGTTACTAGAAAACCTAGTGTAACTTATAAATATTTTAAACGTTTCAAACTTTGTTATACTTGGTTCGATATGTGTGACACTCGCAAAGAGACTGATATTACTCTTTGAATTCTTAGTAAGTAATACTAATAACAGAAGGAGAGTTTACCCTAAATTCCCTCATGGAAAACGTACATACTTTCATGTTCATGCAGGTTGTAATTGTTTAAGTCTTACAAAGTGTTCTGTGTTAATGGAAAAGACACCGATTCATGTTTAAAGCGTTGTAGGTGCAGTTCACATAGGAAATAAATGCTTTGACAGCCAGTATATTAAAGGAAAACGAAGCAAGAGAGTGTGAAGTAGGAAATGTGTTCTCATTCACGTACAACACCATACAACCAGCATAGCTTCTATCGCTTGCATGAAAATAAAGTAGCAATTAACTATTTTATACATAGCAATTTAGTATCTGATGTGTAATTGTACGGTAGTTTTACATAATCTACTAATGGGACTCACCGTTTGATGTTGTCATAATACAAATTGAGTATTATTTAATAGCTGTTTCTGTGGAATTATAAAGTTATCTTTCCCTAATGGATATTAAAAACATACTGAACATTATGAAACGTAAGGTGTGCATCGTGTGCATGGTTTGCTGAGCAGTGTTTTGTGGTTTTTCTTGTCTCTTTCCGACTCTCACCTACTTTCGACTTCTTCGAGTTCTGTTAGATACTGGATGATGGATCAGAGAAAGTTAATGTTGTATTTAATGATTTCTGATAGAAGCTACTTCTATCAGCATCAGCTTTGATACTTTTGAATTTGTTGGAGGTTATAGTGGGTTATGTTAATTTTTATGCATATAGGGGTCACCCTAAAAACTATTAGGAGCTTCACAGTTTCTCGTAACTTTCTAACATTGAAACTTATTTATAGAACATGAGATGTAATTTAAACAAGTTTCACAGATAAATATTAACAAGAAGTGTAATCTTTAATTTAGTAACTTGTGTAATATTTTGGGATTTTCACTTCTCAAGGTTTTCTATTGTATTATTGATTAATTTTAAATCATATATGAATTTAAAAATAATTGACTTATAAAAGCGTAACTTTTTTCATCATTCCTCTATTTTATTAATATCAGGTACGTATTACAATTGAAAACATTTACTAACAATTATTCCATTCAGGATTAACATACATACTACTTTGCTGTACTGTGTGTGGCCTATAATAACATGAAAGGAATTATTTCATGTCCACGAAAAAATTTAATTTATATGTAAATATCTAGAAAACAAATTAATTTAATTTAACAAGGAATTAATTTATTATTAATTATACTAATTAATAATGTGATTAATCTAGTGTGAAGTTCTAGGCAAAATATTTTTGGCGCCAGTGCCACACCGATCATACACGAAACTAAACGAACCGTCACAGCATTGTTATTTATCCTCTGCGTTCCACTCAAGGTATCGTCACAAACTGTGCGTATGTCTGTCACTCTCTAAACATCTTTATCCGCCATTGCATAAGTTTGGTGACTTTGCTGCTGGCGGTTCCTACGCGTATTCAGGCAATTTCATATATTTCATAGTTTTGTGTAAATTGTAAAAATCCAAACATAAGATTAGTGAATTTTATGAACCTCATGACTTCTACATAATCAGCGATGTTGTTTATATAGGTTACAGTCGTTACAATGAAAAAGTGTGCAGCCTGAAGAGCGCGTACAGATCACTACTCTTCTGCTTGATGAAAAGAGCAACTGCAGCGATCCTAGGATATTGTGATATTGCCTCAATTAATATCGTTAATATTACCACTAAAACAAAAGAACGTGAGTGAAACACAGCGAGTCGTGGGGTGAGTGGTGAGTGGGAGAGACATGACACAGATCTAACCTTACATTGTGCGCTTGTGTCAAGCACAAAAGTTGTTTATTTCGATGATTGTGCGACGATAAGCGCTGTTTAGCGCATCTAGGCGGCCCAGGAGGTCTCGAACAGCCGTTTGTTGACCGGCAACAACGTGAAGATGAGTAAAAGACGCAGGGCTAGTTCGATTGCCAGTCGTGGACATGAAGATGACTCGCTAGACAGCATTGAAGCGACAACTTCAGTGGTTACCACAACTAGAAAACGCACTAGGAAACAGCAAGATCCTGTAAGTTTTGTCCATGATAGCATTCACAGGATATAGTAATTAATAACTTGTTTTATAGATGGAATTAGTACAACAGGTGTATGATTCCATTAGGAACTTTAAGAAAGAGGATGGTTCACTATTATGTGATGCGTTCATACGCGTGCCGAAGCGTAGACAAGAACCAGGCTACTATGAAGTGGTCACTAATCCAATTGACCTGCTGAAAGTACAGCAGAAACTGAAAACTGATGAGTATGAAGATATAGAGGATCTACAAGCGGATATTGAGTTGATATCTAATAATGCAAAAGCATTTTATAAGAAGAATTCAACTGAATATAGAGATGCTTGTGAGTTAATTGACTTATTTCTGGCGAATAAATCTAGGTGAGTGTGACAACTTTATCTATAGTGATTTTTTTCAATATTGCATATAACAATTTTACGAATATTTTAGAATTTACGACAAATCTGAAGACGATGATAAGAAATTATCCCATCGAGTAAGTCGCTTAAGAAAATCAGCAAAAGATGACGCTGCGTCTGAAGTTTCCTCGGAATCATCCACCAATCCCGATGAGGAGTACAATCAACTGGAGGATCTCTTCACAGCGGTGATGACAGCGACAGACGTCGATAATCATCCTCTCCATCAAGCCTTTCAACTGCTGCCTTCGAAACGCAAGTACGCCGATTATTACGACATCATTGAGAGCCCCATAGACTTGAAAACAATCGCACAGAAGCTGCAGCAGAATGAATATGCAAACCTCATTGAAATAGAGAAAGATCTAATGCTGATGGTGAAGAATGCGTGCACATTCAATGAGCCCGGTTCGAAGATTTACAAAGATGCTAAAGCGATGAAGAAGGTGATCATTGGCAAGCGAGTGGAGATTGAACATTTGGTGAATTCCAAGACGGGCAAGTTGAGTGAGCGGATACGCAATAGACGCATGCGTGGTAATCACAGTCTGTCGGCGGTGACGGCCGCGTTGAGCTATGACGATTCGGACGGCGGCGAGGACGCTGTGGAGCAGGAGGCGGAACAGGAACCGGATGAATCCGTGGATGAGGATGTGGACTTCGATATTGAAAGCCCTATGTGGCAGTTGTTTGATTCGGTGCGCACGGCAATGAATCCCACCGGAACAGCTGCCTTGTGTGATCCGTTCTGGCGGTTGCCAAGTCGCAGATTCTACGCGGACTATTATAAAGAAATTAAGAATCCTGTGTCGCTGACGCAGATCAGAAGGAAGTTGAATAATCACTCGTATGGGACTGTGAGTGAGGTGGCGGGTGATTTGACGGTGATGTTTGAGAATGCGAAGAGGTATAATGTGCATACTTCGAAATTATACAGGGTGAGTTGGTAATTTTCGAATTTTTCACAATTCATTTAATTTGTTTTGAATTTTATGACTATAGGATGCAGTGAAATTACAAAAAATCATGCAGGCGAAGGTCCAGGAACTACTTGAAATTGATCAGGTAACAAACACGACAGTCACTAACAAGTCACGCAAGGTAATTTTACACATTTCATATAACAATGCTCACAATTATGGACGACAAATCTTCAATTATCATGGACTTTTCAAGTCTTACCTAGTATTTATGATCTCGGTCGATTACTTTCAATTTTTACCTAATATTTACGATTTTTCCGAGTGTTGTCAATTTTCTTGTGGTGCAAATTCATTTAATACAATTTTCTGCATAAACATTTACAAATAAGATATGCATGTATATTCTTATTAATTAATTTGTTTATCAATTTATATATCAAGGACACAGACAATGACGACGCAGAATCTCGCAAACGCAACCTCCCTAAGCCTCGCGTACATACACCTGCACGCGGTAGGCCTCCAAAAGACCCCATTCCGCTAAAAAAACGACTGCACGCAATGACTAAATATTTGTTGGATTTCGTTGAGGATGGCCGCAAGCCGATGTTGGCTTTCATGCAGAAACCTTCTAAGAAGTTGTATCCAGACTACTACGATGTTATCAGTGAGCCCATTGACTTTCTGGAGATTGAGTCGAAGATTCGCGGTGAGCAGTATGCGAGCGAGGCAGAGCTGATAAGGGATTTCAAGCTGATGTTTGAGAATTGCAAACAGTACAATGAGGAGAATTCGCCCATCTACGAGGATGCTGCTATGCTGCAAAAGGTGATGATGGATAAGTTTGGACATGTGTTGACACCGGAGAGGAGGACTTATTCTCGAATGTAAGTAAACAATGTTCCACTAATGTCTATTTTATCTTGTTTTCGATCTCTAGGGTTCGTCTTTTTAGTTAATATTTTCTTGTTTCAATTTGAGTATTTTCCATTTTTACCGAATCTTCACGATTTTTAGTGAGTTTATGATTCGTGACTGTCATGTATATTTAGGGTTGCCACGTTTCTGGAAATCAGGAGTAAAGAGGGTAAAAAAGAAGGACTAAATTTTGTTAAAAAAATTCTTGGATATTTTTAAAGTGGACTAAATTTGTTACAACACGATACTAGCACTGTCTCTGTAAACCCAATAGTTGCCTAGATTAAGGTTTTCCATAAATAGTTCAATTGAAATATGTTAGGAACATTAATGAAAATGATCTTTTACGATTTTTTTTTAAATTTTTGTGATTCCTCCTAATATTTTCGACTTTTACTGATTTTTATCGTGTTCTATATAATATTTACAATCATAATCCGCAACATTTTTTGTGATATTATGCAGTACTAAATTGATCGTTAACAACACTGTGGGTGAATTTAAAAAAAATAAAATGCCGCCCGGTTGATTCTAAAGTAGTTGGCTCTGACTTTTAGCTAACAAGCCTTTTAGCAAGACTTTTAGCGAAACAAGAGACTCTGTTATGACGTAAAAAATAAAGCAAAAAATTACGAATTTTTCTATACTAAAATCATTCGAGCGGTATTTTGAGACTTGCATGGTGCAATTTTTCATCCATTAAACAGATCGGTGCATATCGATCCTAATTCGGATTCTAGACTACCATAAGCGTTGTGCCTCCTACTTATAGCTCTCCCTAGTCACTTCCAATCTTTCAATATTTATTCGAAACAATAGAGATTTCATGCCTACGCCGCCTTATTTTTTATACACTCTTCACATCATATCAGCAATTCACGCACAAAAAGAACAAAACAAATGGGCAACGACCACAACGATGTACTTATACATACTCATAATAATAAATAATAAGCCTTCCGGGAATCATTCTGAATATATTTGCGATTTACACTATTGCTCTATCTCTTATCTTCCATGCATCAAGCTTGCACGAAGCATTTCCAAAATATTTTATATAAAAACATTACGAAACCAGAAATTGGCAATTAAATGGTAAACGTTTGTTAACATGCTTTCGATTGTTTTCAGATATAAACCGCGTAAAGCAATCACACCATTGAACAAAAACTGTAAATTACTCTACGACGCATTACGCGATTACCGCGAACCGAAAGCAAATCGTCAGTTAGTGTCAATCTTCATGAAGTTGCCATCAAAGAACGACTATCCGGACTATTACGATATCATCAAACACCCTATAGATATGGATAAAATTGGACACAAACTGCGATCGAGGGAATATACCACGCTGGATGAGCTAGCGGCCGATTTCAATCTGATGTTTGATAATGCGTGTAAGTACAACGAGCCTGACTCACAGATCTATAAAGATGCGCTCGTCCTGCAACGCCTGTGCAACACGACCAAGTTGCAACTGAAGGAAGATGACGACACTGTGCCAGATGTACCTGCAGCCATTCAAGATCTCCTTCTGAATTTATTCACCTCCGTATACAACCATCAGGACTTGGAGGAGCGATGTTACTCGGATTCGATGACTGATCTCCCCGAGCATGACGAGGTGGATGGGAAGAAAGTACGCGCATTGTCGTTGGATCTCATTAAGAGGCGCTTGGATAAAGGGTTGTATAAGAGGCTAGACACGTTTCAAGAGGATTTCTTTGCGTGCTTGGAGAGAGCGAGGCATATATCACGAACGGATTCGCACGTGTTTGAAGATTCGATTGAGATGCAAAGGTATTTTATCAAGCTGCGAGATGAGTTATGCAAGAATGGGGAGTTGCTGCAATCACCGGCGTTGCAGTCGACTGTGGAAGATCTGCTGACCTCATCGGAGATGTTGCGACAAAGTAAGGTAGTGCAAGAGTTGCTGGATGATGAGAATGAGACGAGAAGTTCGGATGATTCCATTATAAAAGAGGCGGCGCTACATGCCGGTGAGTCAATGGTGTGTAATCAGCGGACGTTCAAGGTGGGCGAATGTGTGTATCTGGACGCGAAGGATAAGGGCGTCGAGCCGCATATCCTGCTGATTGATAAGCTGTACACGAACCAGGAAGGGCAGCAGATGTTATACGGCACGCATTATTTGCGGCCGGCGGAGACTTATCACATACAGACGAAGAAGTTTTTGGAGCGGGAGGTGTTTAAGAGTGATCAGCATACGACAGTGCCGCTGGATGAGGTTAAGGAGAGGTGTTGTGTGTTGAATTTCAAGCAGTATTTAACGATGCAGCCTGAGGGCTTTGACGAGAAGGATGTGTACGTGTGCGAGAGTAGATATAGCGTGAAGACACGGAGTTTCAAACGGATAAAGGCCTTTCCACTGTCGGGGAATATTGTGCTGCATGCGAGGGATACGCCGTTGGAACCCAAGAGGGTGATTTCGGTGTTCAGGGAGCGTGTGGAGAAGCACAAGGATGAGTTGGCGGAGTTACAGGAGATTGAAAGACTTGTGGAGAAGGAGAAACCTGTAAGTTTTCTATTGACATACATTTGTTTTTTTTATGCTAAAACAGAAATGTTTTAATATTTTACTCAGAATATCGTTGCGTTTAATGTGGAAATTGATGATGGAAATACCTACTACGAGCAGTATAATACAATTTGTGCGGGGGCGGTGAAAACTGGAGATTTTGTCTATGTAGCTGCGGATGGCGGGCGGCAGACTATTGCGCAAATTGATTCGATATGGGAGACGAAAGAGTAAGTTTTGAAGTATTTCATGCCATTTGTTTGTATATTGATTGCAAATATTTCGTGAAAAACTTGCAGTGGAAAATCATATTTCCGTGGACCATGGTTCATCCCCCCAGTGGAAATTCCCATATCGCAGTCAAAGGGTATTTGCTACAAGCAGGAATTATTCTTGTCCACACTAGAAGATACGAATCCAATTGTAAGCATTGTCGGCAAGTGCGCAGTGATGGATTATAGTGATTATATCTCAAGTAAGCTTCTATCTTTGTTATATTATTCTTCATTTGTTATTTTGTTGTCCTTTTGTTTGTCCGGTAAACTAAAGGTCGTCTAAGTGAAATTCCCGAAACCGATGTCTTCATCTGTCAAAGTTTGTACGATGAGATTAATAGACAAGTGCAGAAATTGGGCATTGAAGGCGTCAAGAAGTATACGCATACACCAGGAGTCACCGAAGACGAGATCTACTTCTTTCCGAAACTTATTAATCCATTAAGGGTAAGTTCATTTTTATAATAATTAGTATATTATTTCACTTTCATATTCATTGATTTTTTACTGGCGCAAAATGGCGGCCGCGTCACTAATGAACTAACTCATTGTCTTATTTGTTGTGCGTTTGCTTCGTTTCTAATGTTGTCACTAATTATTTGATCAGTTTGAGAATGATTTGCATGTTACGGGAAGGGTAGTGTGACTGTGGGGTGTCCTGTGTGCGTGCTTGCACCTTACACGCTTTCCTTGCTCTTTGTTTCAGGTGAGCGAGAGTCACAAGCATCACTCAAACATGATGGATATAATGGTGAGTGTGATTTTCTATTCTTTCTACTCACGTTTTCCATTCACACAATATGATATCTTGTTCAGAATTTCCTAGTTATTTTGTTGCTTATTGATTGCTGCTGCGAATGCGCACACTGTTGTTCATACAAAGTGTTCGAGTTGATATTATAAAGCATAAGTGCTTTATAAAATCCAGATAGATTAAGTTCAATTTTAGTTTATATTCATTTCCAATTAATTTCCGATTAGTTTCGTTATGATATTGTCAATGACATGTAGTAGTGATACATTTCGATAGAATTTTCTAGAAGTCGATCCGCCATAGTTGTTCAATACAATTAAATTTCACATCTTTTAACATTTCCATTCGGCGATATTTCTCTCATTGCCTCTCTCTCAGTAGTAAAGTATGCAACCGCCCGCATGTAGTGCTATCGCACAAATGCCGACTGTGTTCGTGTCGAGCCGCTGCGACCCGTCCTACTTCGGTGTGTGCGTGTCGCGCATACAAGCTGGCCTCATTCGTCGCACGGCCGCCATTGCACGAGCGCCGTACGCCATTAAGTGCACATTGCAGCGACCACACCGTGCGACCCGCGCGCGTCCGAGTGCCGAATCCGCGTCGCCTCTTGCGCCGTGTGCCGTCCGCCGCTCGTCGATTGCTTCACGCCGCCGGCCGGCGGCGCCCAGTGCCCCCGCGGGCCGTGGAAGAGCGGCCGTGCTGCCGCTGCGCTGTGACGTGTGCGGTGCGGTGCGACGCCGCGATCGGGTGGTCGGGACGAGTCGCGAACATTGCAGGCCGCGCGTGCCTCGACCGCTCTCGCCCTTCTTTGCGCGGCGGTGCATCCGATTGCATTGTCTCCTCACGCATCGCGCATCTGGTCTAGTGCAGTCGCGTTGTGCTAGCTCGCATTCGTGTGCGTGCCGCCATGCATAATCCGCGGTGCGCCGAGTGACGTGCCACGCCGAGCTGCTGTCCGCACTGCGCCGCTGCTGCTTGCCACCTGTGCCACGCTCAGCATCTTCCGCCGGCGGGCGGCATGTGCGCGTTGCCGTCGCACGCGCGACCTGGAGCGACGCCGCTCACGCTTGCGACGGTGCGTCTGCTTTCCACACTACACTAAACACACCGCCGCCGATTGACGAGACACCGCCACTCGATGTTTATGCTATAGATGTTTTGTTCCAAATTCACGTGACCCTTGCTATTATTTGACGCGCAAGCAAAATTTTTCAATACTAAGGCGAACAGGGAGGATTTTAATTGTTTGAGATCATGAAACGAAAGAAAATCTTAAACATGGATAGCTCGAGTGCTAATGTAGAGAGTCAGCAGGCCGCAGCCGCCGTCAATGCCATTGTCTCCATGGAGTATACAGCGCTGGTTGGTACAATTTTTGAATTCTCGCTTCGTGTGCCAACTTGTGATTTAATACTAACTCGCGAAGCCTTTAATCAGCGTATATATCAATTGAAATAATTAATAAATACTGCGATCTATGTATATATTTAATAACAACATATCCTTTAAGCGGTTAAACAATTTACAACTGTAATTCTTCTATATATCTTGAATAATACAATATTGTTTAATAACAATGCAGGAATCTTCACCTATGCTAACCAAACTCAACGACATGGACATTCTAATGGAGGATTCAATTGACGGCCCGCCCTCTGTCGGTTCGGGCGAGCATCCTGTTGCTATTTCTACCCCCTCCACGTCTACACCAGCTACTGCAAAGAAGGTATTATTGTACAGGCTACTTAATTTTTTAGGTTATGGGGACAATTTATGTTTTGTGTTATTTTATTTTGTTTTATTCGTCTCACCATCATTTTGTTTCATTTCTCCTTCTATCTTAAATATTTACTTCTTTACCTTTTATTTAAAGTTTTTAAATCAAAAATTTTATTGCAGCAAAAAATTAAATATAAATTGGTCTCGGGGTATATACTTTACTCGCGGGCACATCGCAAAGGAGTGGTAGCCAACAACCCCGACTCGAACTTCGGCGACATCAGCCGAATCGTCGGCAACGAGTGGCGCTCCCTAACGGCCAGCGAGAAAGCTCCGTGGGAGGAAAAGGCGACTAAAATGAATGAAGAGATTAAATTACGTGGAGATATTGCAGCGGCACCTTCAGAGGAAACTTGTACTAGTCCGGCACCTGTACATCCGGATCAGGTAACTCACACTATTTTAATCTTAATTGTATTTATTTCAATAATTTATATAAATGGTTTTTATTTCCATAGATTTATGAGTGTTATTGGGATCAATGCGATTACCAATTTGAAGAGTTGTCTGATTGTTTGGAGCACTGCATCAAAGAAAAAGACGGTGTTGCCGGGCATGTTCAGTCGTATTTTCAACAGAATCCCGACTCGGAAATGCACTGCTTGTGGCGTGGATGTCAGCGCATTAAAAATAAGAAGAACTCGCAGCCGTTTCCAAATGTGCAGCGTTTGGTACGCCATGTTAAGGATTTACATATCAATAAGGGGAACGGACGTGTTGTAGCTCCAGACAATAGAAGCAAGTAAGTGGTGAAACATTTCTATATTATGGTTATTGATTTACAATATTAGTCATAATATTTATTGATAAAATAGTGAGTGATGGAATATGGCGGTCGGTTAATTTCAATTGAGTTAATGGGAGGTTCTTATCTAATCTGCTGAAAAATTATATGATTTCTATTTTTTTTGTTTCATGACAGGAAGTAAATAAATCAATCAATTACACTGTGCGTGAATTTAAAACAAATAAAATGCCGCCCGGTTGATTTTAGTACAGAAAAAATCGTAATTTTTTGCTTTATTTTTTGCAGTCAAGACATATTCCAGTTCAGACGGTC